>JANBXA010000180.1:17182500-17472500 GCA_030556225.1 Cricetiscus sungorus | reverse complement strand
TATGTATATTATGTGTGGCATGAGTGGGTAAAGGTATGTGGTGCATGTCTGATGTGTTCATGGTTTGTGTGCATAGGTGTGTGTGTGTGTGTGTGTTTGGTGTAGGTATGGGCGACATGGTAGGGCTTTTAGGGATTTGATCCTCTTATGAATCTAGGGTTGGGTTTCCCAGAGAGACTGAGGTCAGTCTGAGATTATTAGAACTGAAGAGTTGGGAGCAGGGTGGGCCCCAGGACAGGGAAGATGGGCAGAAAGCTCCACACATCTCAGAAAATAGTGTGTATTCATTGGTCTGACAAGTTTCCAAATCTGGCATTTCCAGTGAATTTCCCAGGAGTTACTACCATTAGCCTTTGCACAATTAACACAGGCAAACAAAGAGGGAAGAAAGCAGAGGCCCAGGAAGAGTGAGTGAGGTGAAGACCATGCTGGGTCCTGGAAGTGGGGCCCTTAGAGAGCTGCCCCTGCAGCTAAGGCCAGAGTAGGAAGATGCTGGCTATGCTGTTGCTGTTGATGAAGCACACTGACATTGGCCTTGGTGACTTTTTTAGGGCCCTGATGAAGCTTTTGGGATGGGAAGTATAGAGTAGTCTCTGCACTGTAGGATCCTCCAGAATGCAGTAGGAACCACGGATACCCTCTGTAGAAGAGGCCAACACCAGAGTGATTGATGGCCACAGCAGCTGTGGACCCAGAAGGGAGGGATGAATTCTTGCCCTCTGGGGTATACCAGAATTTGATGAGGCTTAGACAGAGAGTATTCCAGAAGGGGCTGCTTTTGCCCTTTAAAGGAAGGCAAGGGTAGAAAAGATTCAGTCTTCTTCCAGGTGGCAGGAGAATGTTTGCTTAATGGATAATATTAATGGAAATAGCTGCTGTTTCTGACTCTGGGCAGTAAACATGCTGTGATTTCCTTCTGGCTGGTTTGGGAAAGGAATATATATATATATATATATATATATATATATATATATATATATGTGTGTGTGTGTGTGTGTGTGTGTGTGTGTGTGTGTGTGTGTGTATGTTCATATGTGCATAGTGTGTGTGTGTGTATATGTTCATATGTGCATATGTGTGTGTGTGTGTGTGTGTGTGTGTTAAGAGCAGTAAATAAATGTCTGTGTGAGGTCAAGCTTTGTATATGAGGATCTCTGTCATTTTATTTTCTAAAAAAGTATTTGAACTGGCATCTAGTAATTATGCATATTTATAGGGTACAGGGTAATGAATTCAGGTACGCATACAATGCATAATGATCAAGTCAGTGTAATTAAACAGCAGATATAATTTTAGAGGCCTGGGATAAATGAAGACATGGATGTGTTAGGATTTGGTTGACTGTAGGACTTTTGGAAGGAAAGAAAGCAAAGATAAGTTCATCTGCACTCTCAAGAGTGCACAAAGAAGCTGGTCATGGGCAGATGCTAAGTGACTTAATTTGGAGCATACTCCCAGAGCATCTTTAGCACCAGGAGATGGGACAGGTGCATCTGATGCAACAATGACTAGGCAATGAGTTCTCCGATTTGTCTCTATGATATGTAGGGTGCAGATGAAGCCAGCTTCATAGAGAAAAGGCTGATTCTCATTCAGTCTCTGTCCCAACACCTGTACTTGATGCTCTGTGGGGTAGAGTGCTTTACCCTTATTCATCTCACCTGGTGAACGACATGGGCCTCCTTCTCCCCCTGAAGAGAAAAGAGATAAGCAGCATCTTGAAGCTTCTCCAAGCTCTGAGGAATCAGAGTCCACAGATTGCACTCGTTTTTCTTTTGATTTTTGTTTCCTTTCAATTGGCTCCTGATGGGTGTGCCTTAGGGTTTTTATTGCTGTGAAGAGGCACCATGACCATGGCAACTCTTATAAAGGAAACATTTAATGAGGGGGCTCACTTACAGTTTCACAGGCTCAGTCCATCATCAGGATGGGAGCACGGCAGCGAGCCAGCAGAAGTGGTGCTGGAGAAATAGCCGAGAGTCCTATAGCTTGCAGGCAACAGGAAGTCAACTGACTGTCACACTGAGGGAAGCTTGAGCAAAAGAGACCTCAAAGCCCACCTCCATGGTGACATACTTCCTCCAACAAGGTCACGCCTAATAGCGCCACTTCCTTTGGGGGCCATTTTCTTTCAAATCAAACCACCAAAGGGTGGCAGGGATTGTTCAGAACTGTGTGATCCGCTACTCGCTCTCTCTCTCTCTCTCTCTCTCTCTCTCTCTCTCTCTCTCTCTCTGTCTGTCTCTGGAAAATGGAAGCCTTCTTCAGCACACACATCCCTCCTGGACTGCTGCAACAGAATGCTATTGGCTGGGTGGCTCATAAACTACAGAAAATGATTTCTCACTTCTGGTATATAGAAGGTGCCTTTTGCTATATCTTCATATGCAAGGAAGAGGGCTGTCAGAGTGTTTCACTGCTGTGAAGAAACATGATCACAGCAACAATGATAAAAGAAAGCATTTAATTGGGGCTTGCTTGTGGCTTCAGAAGTTTAGTCCATTATCATTATGTCAGGGAGCTTGTGACACACATGCTGACGTGTTGCTGGAGAAGCAGCTGAGATTTCTACATCAGGATCTGCAGGCAGCAGGAAGAGAGAAATGCTGGGCCTGGTTTTGGCTTTTGAAACTTTAAAGCTCACTTACTAACTTCTTCCTAGGTCAATATTCTCATCCCTTTCCAAGGGATGGTTGACTTCCTGGTGACCAAGCATTCAAATGTATGAGTCTCTAGGGGCCATTCCTATTCAAGCTGCCACAAGGTCCTTCTTGGATCTTTTTTTAAAAATAAGGATCCTAATCCTTTTTATGTGGGTTCTTTCCTTATGACCTGAAGACCACTTTCTAACACCAATTCCTTGAGGGTCAGAATCTTAACGTAGGAATTTTGAAGAGAGACAAATATTAATGTCAAGGAAGAGTTCAAGGGTTTGGCAAGTGAGAGAGGGAGGCAGGAAGAAAGTTGGGGATGAGAAGAAATGAACAGAGATGTGGGGAATGGAGAGGAAGAGGAGGGAAGGAAGAAAAAGAAAAGTATCTGGGTTGGGTGGGCAGATCAATTGATTTATATTGGTGTCTTGCTCAATCTATCAATTGTTTATATTTTCTTGGATTTGAAAAAAAAGATTTTTAGATATATGTTATGACTCCCAGGAGACTAAGGGGGAGGGAGGGAAGAAAGAAGAAGGGAAGGGAGAAAGAGAGAGGGAGGGAGGGAGGGAGGCAGGGAGGCAGGGAGGGAGGGAGATTGAGTGTGTTCTCATTATTGGCACCAGAGAAGCAATTCAAAGTTTATTACTGTGGAGGGACATTCTCAACAGCAGTGATGGCTTCCAACAGCCAACAGTCAAGCAGAAGACAACGTCCTTAGCTCCTTGGTGGCCATTACTTCATGTTGCTCTGACAACAGCTCTACGAAGTAGGTACAACCATTCCCACTTTAAACCTGGCCTCGTAGGTAATTTAACAGAAATCACTTAGCTAATAAGTAGTGACATGGGCCTGTTTGTCTAGCTCTGGAGCCCAGATTGGAATCTCTAATATGCTTCAGCTTCCCTAAACAGGAATCTTTGCCTCCCCAGTGCAAGGCTGATGGATCAAAGATGCTCACTGAGTGAATGGATGAATTATGGAAGGACAATGAGGTCAGATGTTGTAAGATTGGTAAGGAAGCCTGTATCCTGTCCTGAGAATCAAATTCCTTTAACAGATTTCCAAGGCCAACCCTAAAAACCAAAATTGTCTGGTTTCTGTTTTTAGCAATTTCTGTTCATAGATAAGAGCTTTATTTTTATTTTTGCAATCACAAGGGCCCTGAGTTCCCCTTTGTGAATGAGCTCAGCTTCCTGATATCCCAAAAGAGCCAGCTCCAACACCCCATGGACCAGGGTGGCTTTCTTCCTAGCCCACCCTCATTGTGACCCACATCCCTGAGTTTCCTCACAGATATAGTAAGGAGATATGTCTTAGGAGGAAGGTAGTAACAGGGCCTTGAGTCCAATTCTGTACCTGGCGTAGCCCCAAGGACATTGTGCATAATGAGTTCCAGTTGGCTTCACGGGGTGTTGGTTTCAAAAGAGCTGTCATTCTTGTCTGTTTACCACATAGCTCTTTGTAATAGGTGCTTCTTTTGTAGAAGTTTTATACTTTTTCCTGACATTTTCTGCTTTGGTACTTGACTACAAGAATAGTTCTATAACATAAATCAATAATGAAAAACAAATTACTCCTGCCCGCATCCTTTCATTCCCTTTTCATCTTTAACGATATTTTCTGTATGATGACTAACCCAGACTGACGTAATTTATCAATTCATCTCGACGATGTACATTAGGAAATGCATTCCGCAGGCCCCAGCAGGCAGTCTTCCATGCGCCACATCACCTTCGAGAACCCATTAGTGCAACAGAGATGTCTGAAGCCAGCCTTTGTGCAGAGAGCGTCAGAGCTGCTGCTAATTGCTTTATTAATCAGAAGGTGAAAAGCGGTGTGTGTGTCACAGCCTCTGTAAAATAAGTGGTTTTATGGCAAATGTAGTTAAAAAGAAACGACAAGTTGGATTTATAGTGCTCTGGAGTAAAAGAAAAAAGAAAAAAAAAGAGAGAAAGGAAATCAGAATACTGATGATTTTCTATCTTTGGTTAAATTCATTAAATGTATACTACTGAAAGTCATTTGTAACTAGATCCCCAGCGAGTCTGTGTCCTAGAAGAATTTATTTGAAACTACAGAGGAAAGCTTAAATTTGCCTTTTTATTAAAAATAGATATAATGAACTAACGTTTCATCCCCAGAGGAAAAGGGAGAGTTGGATATGGGGGAAGGAGAGATGGCAGAGCTGGAGTTGGGGATTCGGGCTGTGCCTGTTGGTGTTTGCTATCTGCAAAGGCTGCAGAGGCTAGTGGGTGTGGTCCAGGCTGTAGCACCAAAGCACAGCCACAGGCAGGGGCACCCCAAGGTTCTACATTGTGAGTTAGGACGATGATTCTCGAACTACTATTGTCAAGTAGTCTATAAGTAAATGAAAACAATGTCCCAATCACTCTCTCTTCAAGTACCTTTAGCTTTCACATGTTTTAAAACATAAGGAGCTGTCAAGCTCTCTGGTGAGGATACAGACCTGAGGATTCCTAAAGGAGGAAAGTATGGAGTCGTAACAAGTGGAAGATCTGGTGGCAGATCTTAGGGACTGGGATTCTGGACTGAGACTGCAGATGGGGAGTAGGCAAAGCATTTAGCACAGGACCCAGAGCTCTGTGGTACAGAGCTGCCAGCACTAAGAGCCACATTGTGAACTCTCTCAAGGACTACTTATCAGCATAGTATGGAATCTTGTGGTCTGGCAGTAGTTTGATTATAAATGTCCTCCAAATGCCTGTACTGGAATCTTGGTCTACCAATAAGTGCTCTTGTGGAGTCTGGTGCCCTTTGAGATATGGGGTTTAAGGGGAGGCCTTAAGGTCCTTAGAGATCTGCTCTTGAAGCAGATAATGAAACCTTGCCTCCCTTGCACCCACTGTTTTATATACTGGCTATGATGTGAGTGGTTTTGCTCTGTCATGCACCCCTGCCACAATGCACTGCATCATCTACCATGCAAAGTAAACTACACCTCTTTTTAAATTGATTGTCTCAAGCATTTGGTAAAGCCATAGAAAGCTAGCAGAAGTCTCTGAACTCCTTCATGGGTATACTAGACTCCAGAGTCTACTGTACATCTGAGACATGTCCTCATGCAGAATCCAAAAGGAGACTGTAAACACCTTATCTAAGAACTAGAAGATGCTCTAATATAAAACATTATCTTTCCCCTAGCCTCCTTTTCTACTTATAATGATGACTATTAATCTGCTATTTAATGCTGTGTCCCCTCAGGCATGAGATGCTTGTGTGGGCCAGCTTGAGCCTAAATTGTCACTTGGTAGGTTGTCTATGGCCTACCAGCTTCTGGAACATTCTCCATTGGCCACCAGACTAATGTGGTATGCCTGGCCAGAGTTATCTATCAGTCTTTGCTGCTGTTGTAACAAGATACCTGAAGCTCTGAGGCTGGGTACTTGATAAAGAGAATTTAGATTCCAGTTTTAGATATTGAAAGTCTAAGATGGAGCTGGGCAGAAGTGGCACACACCTTTGATCCCAGCACTGGGGAGGCAGAGGCAGGTGCGATCTCTGAGTTCGAAGCCAGCCTGGTCTACAGAGCAAGTTCCAGAACAGGCTCCAAAGCCACAGAGAAACCCTGTCAAAAAAAAAAAAAAAAAAAAAAAAGAGTCTAAGATGGGCAGTTTCATCTCCTGTGCAACAACATGGTAGATGGCAAAATAGCAGAAGTATGTGTGTGAGAGAGAGATCACAGAGTGAGAGAGGAAGCCAAAGCCAAAGAAGGGAGAACTAACTCACTTTCAAAACCCGCATTCGTGTTTTGTGAGCATGATGCCTACAGAGACCTAATCACTACACGGAAGGCGACATTTCTTAATGTTACATGTAACATTGCCTCATGACATCATCTAAAAAGTTTGTGATCAAGAAACACACAATCAAGTTTAAAAGCACAATTACCCCCAAAGCTTCTTGAGTTTTTAAGTAAGTTTGTGATTTTGTGTTCACAGCTCCGTTCACAGCGATCCTGGGGTGAGTGTGGCCCATGGGACATAGATTGGGCATACCAGTAAGGTTTCAGTACGTCAGTATCACTACTCTTTGGATTAAGTCTCCAGCAAAGGTGTCCTAGGGAGAAAACTATATGCAAATAATAATAATCATGACAGCCAGCTTCCATGGCTCATGGAACATAGTCACTTCAAAGGAACTGGACCAGGGTAGATGCTGAGATGTTCAGCCAGCAGCTCTGCTGCTGCCAGCCCAGTACAGAATGGCTGCTATCATGTCCTGCCCCCAAGTCTTCACTGTCTTCATGTTTGTGTAGACTCCCCTTCACTCTATCCTATCGCTAACTAACCTAAGTAATCTCATTACCCATGCAGGCAGATGGCAGTATGGATTGTAGAGTGGGCAGAGGAGGATGAATTGAGCAGGGATGCAACACTGAGAGGCAGCCAAGAAGCTGATGGATGGCAGGGGGTGGAAGACATGGCAGAGGTGAGGCCCTGTGGTAGCAGAGGCTGCAAGGGTCCCGGGGAAGGCTCCCCAGTCCCCCCACTGGAGTTTTTGCACAGCAGCCTCGGGAACTGAGCAGCACAGATAGGGCACAACTGTAGGGCCCGATCTCCAGGTAGGGCCACAGTAGTTGATCACAATATTACCTTACATTACATGGTAAAATGGCTTATTTGTTTGACTCTGTGTGTGTGTGTGTGTGTGTGTGTGTGTGTGTGTGTGTGTGTGTGTGTGTGTGTACATCTTGTGGGAGTCACTTCTGTCCTTCCAGTGGAAGGACAGGGATCGAACCCAGGTCCGTCAGACTTGGCAGCAGGTGCCTTTACTTGCTGGGGTGCTGCAGCACTGTTCTTTTAATTAATTGATATGAGTTCCTGCTGAGGTCTGCGCCCCTCCCCCGGCTCTGTCTCTGGCAAGCCATCTCCAGCTGGCCTCCTCTCCTTCTTTAGCTGTCACAGTTCTTTGACTTACAGTTTTGAAATCTCATGCTAGAGGTTGAGTGGGAAAAACTTGCTAAGACACTCACCCTGCCGTGGTCTGCGCATCCTGTGTTTTGACAAGGGAGCACCAGTGCCATAAATGCCCCAGTCACTGTATCTGAAATTTAAATCAAATTGAATTAAAGGTGTTTTTATTTGTGTGTGTATTGGGGATAGGACCCAAGGCTTCGTGCATGCCAGACAAGCCCCTTCCCACTGAGGCACATACCAGCCCCGAACCTCTGTTTAGATTACGGTTCAGGAAAATACTGCTCCTGTGTCTTGAAAATTAATTATTAGCTCCCATACTTAGGTTAATAGAGAAATATCACGGCAGGTTTGACTCACCTCTGGTTAGGAAGTCATATACCTGTCCAGTAAGCATCCTGAGACTTCATGGAGCTGGGTGAGGATCCCACCCTCTTCAGTGGACACCCAAGGCCCAGGAGGTATGGCCAGCCAAATGTGTTTCTCAGAGGCCTCAGGGAGGACACTTGATAGTGCCATCATCTGCTCTCTGTGTGATCTCAGGCTTGTCCAGTCTCCTCTCTGATCTCCTGCTTCCCATTTTAAAAACAGAGTGGTTTACTCATCTCTAAGGCCTCCTCTTAGCTAAACCGTATAAGATTTTGTGACAAAACCTACAATCTCCCCTTTCTTCAGTGGCCTCCGGTTCTGGGGATAGAGGGTTGCTCAGTCTCCATGGTTTGTTTCTCAGGGGAGTGTACAGCCCATTCCTCAGCCCTTGGAGAGAGGAGGCATCTAGTCTCAGCAAGGCCCTGAGCACCCTTCCTGGGTATGGGGAGTCCAAGAGCAGCCAGGACAGGGCTTCTTGACCAGTTAGGAAGAATCCCTGTCCTGCCTCACCATCGGAATGTGGTAGAGTGGGGATGGCCTGGTGACAGGGACACAGAGCCCACCCAGGACCCCCACCCCAGCAGCTCTCTCCATGACCTACGCCGATTCTGTTGCCCCTGCCACTGGCTATCTTGCTCTGCAACTCTTTGCCAAGTTCATTATTGGAGCGACCCAAAGAAGCCAGCAGTTAATTATATAGTGAAGATGCGCCTTCACACAAGCTTCTCCTTGGCTCTTTTTCACCCTTTGAAAAGACGCAATCATCCATTACTGTCATCACCAGCTTGGTGACTTTTGTGCCTGTAATTGGCACCCTCTTTTAGACAATGAGGTAGAGCAGAAAATCTACTTATTGAGGAGCCAGCGGCCTGTTCCCCAGCTCTGGCTCTCATAATATTTCAGTATGTGATCTGACTGGGTCCTTTGTCCATCTCCATTGTCTGTTAAAATGGCAGGGTTGGGGTGGCTCTGGGGCAGGCATTCATTCCTGCCGTACACTCTGCAGTTCTCTCCTGCATGTGCCCTACAGCAGGCTGGTTCTCTCAGTCTCATGGAGAGACTGAGAAGGAAACAGGGCCTAAGAAAGCTCCCGAAAGTGCAAACAGGGAAGTCTATCCTGTGGAGCCCCCTAACTCCTACTATTGCCAACGGGGCCAGGAAGTGCCCTCAGCAAGGAGAGCAGAGTGTTACCAGGAGCAGGGGATGGTGAGACAGGGTGCTAACCAATGCAAGAGAGTTTCCATGTCATCAGTGATGGTTGGTGTAGAACTCCTTGGAAAATGTATGGGTTAGACAGCATTTGACTGTGCCACCCACAATGCTCTGAGCACATGAGGTACACTTGTCAGTAGTGAGACATCAGAGTATGGTAGCAGGTTCTGGGGTTGGTTTAGCAGTTAGGTGATGTCAGTTATGTTTGTAATTCCTGCTGCTTTACTCGTAGTCACAGGGTAGTTGCCATAGCTACTGTGTGTGATGTATGCATGTGTGTCAGAAAGAGAGTAGTTGAATCTATTCTCTTGTAGCATATATAAATGTATGTACACACACACATCCATGCATGCATGCAAATACACATATCAAACATACACACATGCACATACACATGCAAACACACACACACACACACACACACACACACACACACACACACAAATAGAACGTCCAAAGAAGCCTTTAAGCCTAGATCTCCTAAAAAAACAATAGAGCTGGGGTCTGTTTCTGCCTTAGAATTACAGCTTGGCTTCACAGCCTTCCTTACTGCAAAGAGGCTGTTGAGAGCGCATGATGTCACTTCCGGCTGTCTCACATTGGTTGCTCTTGATTGATTTGGTGGAGAGCTGTGAGCAGCTTAAGCTTCTCACCCTTTTCCCCCTTAAAACTGTTTAAATTCTACTTATTATTATTATTATTTTGTTTGTGCTCTTGCGTGTGTGTGTGAGAGAGAGTGTGTGATGCAAGCATGCCACTGTGCAGTTGTAGAGGTCAGAGGATGGCATTTGGAGTCAGTTCTTTCTGAACTTAGATCTTTAGGCCTGAACAGCAAGCCCCTTTTTCCACTGCACCATCTTGCTGGCCTCAAGTTTACCACCTCTGCATCCTAAGGGATGGCCTGATTTCACCCTGTTTGAAATTCATTCTTGAGGGTTCACGTGATTTGAACTAGGATGGTGTGTCTGTCGGCTCTCTGCCTCAAGTAACCAAATGTCTGATGTACTGGCTAGAATTCTGCTTTACTATTCTGGTCTCATTCTAGTACATTTCACAACAGTCATTAAAAAGATATCCTTAGGATTGCACTTATAAAACTTTATTGTCTTAATCCATTTATTATCTTCTATTTGAAGCTTGGAGTCCCGAAGAGCAGTACTAGGTGCGTAGCCTTGCCTACCTGTTGGTATAAACCATAACAAATAAAATGGTGACCTTCTGGTGAAAAATTCAATAACTTCCCCCGGGCCATACATCCTCAATCAAAGGCTGTTTGCAGCAGGCTGTACTTTTTCCTGGCTATATATTCTTAGCTTGGTCAAATAAGTCACGCTGTTAAAGGACTGCCCACCACTGGGTTTCTATCTGGGGACAAGGTGTTTCCCCACCTTGATTTATCTCTCCCTCATTACTAGTTTTAGTGATATAAAAACAAAACAAAATAAAACAAAACTGGTCACACACAAAAAAACAAAACAAAAACAAAAACCTGGCCATTTTCACCTGCCATTACCGGGCACTAAACCATGTTACCTGGGTGACACACACATGGTTGCTATGGTTCTTTGTCTGTGTCTTATATGAGAGACTGGCTTTTCTTGCTACATATTTATGGTGAGATCTTGTCTTGAATATTACAGAAGCTCTACTACCATAGTGGACCACTTTACAGCCTTAGAGTTTGCCCATTTCTTGGTGAATTTAGTATTTTCTCCAGTTTGTGGGCTCACTCTTCATTTGGGCTCCTTCTGTTGATCCAGTCCTGGCACACGTGTTAAGTCTGGAGCCTTATGGTTCCTCACTACTACATGCAAAGAGCTTTCACACGTTCCAATCTGCATATTAATTTCACTGTGATACTGAACTGGTCCCTGCAGGATTGTGCCTCATTAAAGAACATTGTCACCCCATATGCTTTCTAAATTGATCGCCCAAATATGGCGGGTGCCCTGCCAGTGCTAATGGCTCAGAGCTGCAGACTCTGTACTGTTGGAATTATGAGAGTGAACAGAAAAAAAGAAAGGCAAAACAGGAAGCTGACCCTTTAGATGTGTGTGTGGTGGATGTGTGTGTGCATGTGATGTGTGTGTGTGAGCAGATATGTGTGTGTACATGTGATATATGTGTGTGTGATGTATATATGTGTTTGCAGATGCATGTATGTGTGTGATGTATGCATGTGTGGTGTGTATGTATGTGTTAAGATGCATGTGTGTGTGTGTGTGTGTGTGTTCACAGAATGTGTACATGCATGTGCATGTAGCGGCCAGAAGAGAACAATCTTGGCTGTTGTTCTTTAGATGTCATTACATTTATTTGTGTGTGTGTGTGTGTGTGGAAAGAACAGCCATTCATCTAACACAGTTGGTGCTCTGTAGGGACATTGCAAATAGGCAAATGTCAGTGTGTATTGATCTTAATTTCTGTACAATCACTCCGTGTCAGTCGGTGGGCCTCTACCCGTGCCAGTCAGGAAGAATATCTCTTCATGGGCTCTTGCTGTAGAGTGTAATTTTGTCCCATTATTATTAGGGCTGTATGGACACCAACAGGCCACACTTTGGGGAGAAGGAAGGAAGAAGGGGGAAAGCCCCTATGATGAGCAATAATCGCAAATGTCATCCTACTTAACCTTTCTACACTTAGGGATATGGCGACATTGCCCCCACTTTCCAGCAGTACATACAGCCCTCATCAGGGACCAAGCTGGGTCTGCATGAGCTCAAATTTCAAGTGCTACCCAGAACCTTAATGTGAATGTGATTTCTTTCATTCGAAAATGCTGATCAGGTCTGTAAGTTGCTGGCCCATTGAAAGGCATTTTTCCTGGGAAAGTTTATAAGTCATGCCCTGCAAATCTGAAGAAGGAAAAAACAAAAGCAAAGACAACAACAATACAAGTATTAAACACCCAGGCAAGCTTTGAAGGTTTGTTCATAGCCTCTTATATCTGTCTGGGAATCTAACCTTATTCCTTTGTTGTTGTTATGTTTTTCCCTTGTAATGCTGGGGATTGAGTCAAGTACCTTGCACTGTGCTAAGAAAGGATTCTCCCACTGGGCCACATTTTTTGCCCCTCCTTCTATTTATTCATGTGGCAGAAAGTTTCAACAGCTATGCAGAAATGGAGTTATCCTTGGCCTGGAATGTTCAGAGCATGCAGGCCTGAATGCACCTCCTTTCTCAGAGCTCAGGTCTAAGAACAAAACATTGCTCAAGGATTTCTGTGTATGCAAGGAAGCGGGCACGAGACCCAGACACCCAGGGCTATAGCTTTCTTGTGAGTACTGGAGGGCTATAGGTAGATGCTCTTGTCTTCGGGTCCTCCCACCCAGACTTGCTACTATTTGGGTTGCTGGATTTCTCTGTCCCATTCACTACTCTTCTGCTCATCACACTACAGCATGCATATACACTGTATCTAGATCAAGCCACATGCTTGACTCTCAGCCCCCATTATCTGGTGCAAGCTATAGCTAATTAGGCACCAACACTGCAATGAATAACATTCAGGACAGAGCACCTCTATTTCAATTGCTTAATTGGCCTAATTTAGAGGGACTGAGCCCTGACTTTGAACTGTCACCTCTAGATCCATCTTCCACATTCATGAAGCACCACGAAGGATCATGGGGATAGAAGGATCACTCCAAGAGCAGCCAGGTTTGACTGTCAGTTAAGGATGAGCCCAATAGTGTATGGATGATGGGCTTGATGCTGTTTGATGGGGCTGAGTGATGGGTGCCATATGGCCAAGCTGCCATCATTAGTAACAGCAGCTGCGTGTGGAATGAAAAGGTGTCTCTGTGTGCCTCAAAGTCAGGGAGGGGATTAGAAATACATTCCAGCCTCCTTTGTGGGGATGGAGAACGATATGGAGTCAAAATGTTGTTTAACCCTTTCTTCCCCATGCTTGCCTGTTGAGGTCAGAGGTGGCTTTCTTGCAGTCAAAACCTAGGTGTCTTCTCTCCTTTGTGAATCCGGCCACACCATCCAGCAATGGAAGAACTGGACACAGTTCTCATGCTTTGCAGAGCAGTCTTACTGGCTGGCAAGTGGGCTGTACTGAGAACATTCTCAGGTCTGTATTTGTTTGATGAGCCCAGGAGGGCTGAATTGGTGATTTGCCTGGAATCAGGATGAGTTGTAGTTCCTGCACTGAATTGTGGACATCTCTGAGGTTCTATCTGCTTGGGGCTCCTCCCAACAGAGCACCTCTGGGCTCAGGGAGAATAGCACTTTGGACCCTCTGCAGCCCTCAGAGCATGTTGGTTCAACTAACATTGGGGTAAAAGGGCCACCCTATCCAGGAAAAGGAGTGAATCTCTAGCCATCCAGCTGGGAAGGAGGGTGCAGCACGAACAATGTGTGTGTGAGGAGGTGGGCGTTTCCTGCCAGAGAGCCAGCTCCAGGCCCACCTGCATTGCCTTGGCAACAGTGATGGGGTAGAATTTATAGGCTCATTCCTACGTGAGAGCCTTGGGTCTTTTTAAATACCTGCTGGCTTTTCCTGCACACCCACTGCTTCTCTGAATCACTGTGCAGGGCTCTGGAGTCTCCCCCTCCCACTCCGAGCCTTGGCAAGGCTCAGGGAATGCAGAGGGGTCCAGGGGAACAGCCTTTCAACATTTCACTTTGATCCCTGGCCTGTCAATTTTAGATTCTAGATAGAAAAGCATGACTTTGAAAGGTTACTTTGGAACAGTCCAGTGAGGTATAAGGACTTCCACTCCCAGCTGTTTTTTATTTTTATTTTTTTTAATGTATTTTTTACATTCTAATCCCAGTTCCCTCTTCCTCCTCTCCTCCGGCTCCCCCCACCTCCCAGTGTTTAATGGCATGGACTTGGCTCAAATGGCCCCCTGATCTATGCCTTCAGTCTCTCTAAAGAGGAGAAGTGGGGTACCTGGCCATAGAGGACCCTTCTAGTGCCAGCATTTTGTGTGCCATTATCGGGCATCTCCTTGGCTCTGGGTACCCAGTTTAAGAACACAGCACCTGTCCCATTTCACACTGCCAGAGCCTGCCAAGCCAAGCCAAGCCAAGCAAGCTGCATTGTGGGCGCCAGCCAACCAGAGTCCAGAGCCAGGACGCAACCAGAATTAAGAGCCAAAATCCTAAATAAGCTGAACCAGGCACTCATCTCCCAAATTACATTAAAAAAAAAAAAACAAAAAGAAAACCAAACTTAGAAACCAAGAACCAAATGTGTGCACTTTAAAAATAAAACAAGCCACTTTTTGAACTAGTTAGAACCAGAATTGGTTCCATGCATTTTTGAAAGGGAACTTGAATACCAAAATATCCTCTGGGCTGAATCAAACAGATATTCCCAACAGTTTTGGTCCCCAGTTAGAAACAGACAAGCAAGCAGGAAAGTAGATGGGTGGGGGGGAGAAAGCCTTGACATTTAGAATGAGACTCTGTTTAGGACTGAATGAGAAGAAAGATTTTTAGTTCTATTTTGTCAAGTAATTCTTCTACAACCAATTGGGAAAGTGCTGGTGACGTCCACTAATCAGATGACCGTGGCTCTGCCCCAGTTCACTGCTCCGTCACTGGGTCCGGATTCCCAGGTGACTCCACGGCACCTCCACCTCTTGGCTGCATTTATCTGCATGCAATATTGTGCAGGAGTGAGTTTCCTTACGATATCTTTGGATACGCATATGATGCTCTTCCTCAGAGTCTCCCTGTTGCCCTTCCTTCTTGCCCTGTTTCCTTGCCCTGCTCTTTCTTTTCCTAAATAGCCTACCTTTTGTTTTCATGTCTGCTATTCTTTGTAAGTGTAGGTTCTGCACAAGAGAAAATGGCGTGTGTTTCTGAGTCTGGCTTATTTCATTTAACATGGTCATTTCTGGCTTCACTTCACTTTCCTGCAAATACATGGTTTTGATTTTCTTTTTGGCTGAGTGTGTGTGTGTGTGTGTGTGTGTGTGTGTGTGTGTGTGTGTGTGTGTGTGTGTGAACAGTGCACAGGGAATGTGGGTAATGAGCTATCTCTACTGTATTCTGAGGTAGAGTCTGTTGGGTCTGCACCCAGGAGGATCACACTGTCTCATTGCTCTGCTGGTACCACTATCATTGAAGAGTTTAGATGGCCACATCACTGATGTGTAATGACCAGGTCTTTTTGAATGGCCTTTTTTGAAGGCTTTTTGAGATGACCTTTATCGTGACTAGTTTGTCAGTGGGATTGCCGGGTAATAGGACAAGATGGCCTATAGGTTATGGGTTCATACCCTTATGATCAAGGAGAGATGATTTATAAGAAACATCTTATGAATTAACCACTGGTCTCCTTTTCATCTGTGATGACTGAGGGACCAAATGGGCATGCTCTGGGAATGAAAACCACAGAGGCTCAGAGCCCGGGGGCTGGGCCCCTTGTGTGGTACCTCTAAGTGTCAGGAAGATGTGGTGTCCAGGGTTTCTCTGAGAATTTGTCCTGTCTGTAATTTCCTCAGACTGTGCTCTGTCCCCCCCCCCCCAGTATGGACACTTGATCTTGGAACTTGGTAAATTCAGTAATCTGAAGAGATAGCATGTGAGAGTGAAGACATATTTAAGTAGTGTCCCCGTGTCTGGCTTAGAAGTTGGAATGTGATCTAAGGTGGGTGTAATTCCAAAGTGGCACCTTTCTGGAGGACACTGCTCTGGGTCAAGGCCTGTCTGAACCTTCTCCATAGACCTTCTCCCACGACACCCACTCTTTCCTCTGACTTTGTTCTAAGCAGGTGTCTTGGGTCTTCCTATGTCACAGTCCCGCGGCAGAGGGTCAGGGTCTGACTCTCCCTGCTGTGCCTCAGAATTGTGGAGTGTGGAGAATGGGTCTCACCCTATTTTAGGATGCTCACATCCCCATGGTCCACACTAACAGCTCCGATTTCAGAGGGCCATCACCATGGGAGACCTTTGAACTCAGTGTTTCTTCTCTTAAAGTTAACCACAGAATTTACCAGGTCACATTGGAAGCAGGAAGATGACTCCATGTGTAAGAGTGTTTGTTCTACAAATACAAGGACCTTAGTTTGAATCCCCAGCACTCGTGTAATAAGATGGCCTTGGCTATGTGTGTCTGTATCTTGAACATTGAGGGATAGAGACAGGTGGTTTGGGAGCTTGCTAGCCAGCCAGCCTACATGAGGCAAGCTTCCCGTTCAGTGGGAGACCCTGTAGCAAGGCGATACAGTGCAATGCAATAGAGACGCCAGTGTCCTCCTTTGGCTTCCATTTTTACATGCATGGGCATCCACACCTATATACTCACTGGTGTACAACACACACAGACACACACACACACACACACACACACACACACACACACACAGAGTCAGATTATCTTCTGAGGCTTGTTATGAAAAATATCATTTCCCACTCCCCTTAAGGAGTCACACCAGTTTTTTGAATGTGTGCACCCTTGTCTCTGTTCTTCGAAAAATTCAGCATACCGACCATTAACAATTGCATCACTTGTACCCATGATCTAGAAATGATTTTCAAGATTGGTTTTAGAATGATTTTTGTAGGCTGTAGGCATATGCTACACCATTTTTATAGAGAATTTGAATATATGCAGATCCAAGGGCTACCCTGGGGTCAATCGCCTAAGGTCACCAAGGCATCTCAGCACTGTCCTTAACTGTATCATCTCCCACCCCCCACCCCAGAGTAAATAATTGCCTTGGGTTTTACATGTGTGTATATCTTTGCATGCAACATTCTATGACATACCACTAAGTCAATTTCAGACTTTCAATCACATTGGATAGTTCACTCATCTTGTAAAAATACTAACTCTCCTCTCATGTTTTCATTTTGTAAGAGAGAGAAAAATTCTTTTAGCCCTACCCCCAAAGGTTCCATGAGGACAAACCAGTTTTTAAGCTTCCTAGATCTGACTTGGATTCTATCTAAATTCATTTATTATTCTGTTTAAAATTGAAATTAATTTTTTTTTTATCCATGAGCCTCTAACAGCTCTTAAAACATTCCACGGTAAGACTTATCTGCAAAACCACTTGTGGGAAAATAAGTACAAAAGCAGATGTACTGTCACTGCCCTTCCCCCTCCCCCCCCTGCACCCACTTCACCTTTTCGCTCTAAGCTGAAAATTAAACTCTTTTATACCTGTAGTGGAAGGACCTGCTGCCATTGTTGAGGATTGTCGTTCTGCGCAGGCGTTGGTTCTGAAAGGGAAATGGCTTGTGCCTCTGCCTTAACCTCTGTATTCTGTCTACAGAGTAGGAGAGCACCTTCAGAGCCAGAGCATTTGGCGCCTTTGTCACAATCCTTTCCAAGCAAGGGTTAGAATTCCAGGAAGCAGCATCCTGGAGAAACTGAGCAGAATCCTAAAGACAGAAACCCAAGTCACAGACAAGGAGGAAAAATACAGGCAGCCCACACCTGTGAGGTGGCCGTCTTTGCTATGGAGGTTGTTACCCCCCACACACACACACACTTCTGAACCACCCATGTCTATAGAGAGCCAGGAACAAGCCTTTTCCTCCTCTTCTTCTTAGAAAGTCTTTTAAAAGAAGATGTATTTGTTTACTTATTTATTTTATATGGATGGTGTTTTTTGCCTGCATGTGGCATTGTGTCCCTGGTACTGGAGTCACAGATGGGTGTGAACCATGTTCTCTGCCAGCACAACCAGTGCTGGGGTCATCTCTCCAAGTCCCAGGAATGTCATTCTTGTTTCCACTTAGCCAGATCACTTCTCCCCCACCAAGACAAGCAACTCAGATTTCAGAAGTGGCTTCTGACCATGCTTTCCCTCCCTGCCTCCCTGCCTCCCTGCCTCCCTGCCTCCCTGCCTCCCTGCCTCCCTGCCTCCCTGCCTCCCTGCCTCCCTTCCCTCCCTCTCTCCATCCCTCTCTCCCTCCCTGCCTTCCTGTCTCCCTCCCTGCCTCCCTGCCTCCCTGCCTCCCTCCCTCCCTCTCTCCCTCCCTTCCTCCATGCCTCTCTCAGTTCCTCTCTCCCTACTCTTCTTGTTGCTGCATTCATTCTTTGTCCTTCCACCTCAGATGGTGATGGTGATGATGATGATGATGATGATGATGATGATGTGTGTGTGTGTGTGTGTGTGTGTGTGTGTGTGTGTGTGTGTGTGCACGTGTGTGCCCCTGCTGAGACTTAAACCCTCCTGCTAGAGCCCAGAACAGAACGTCCAAAGTAAATCATTCCAGTATTTGGATAGAACAGAACATCCAAGAACTTGTAAAATAACAGCTTTCTTCCTCCTCCATGATACTGCCTGGGGTAACCTGCTTAAGTAGGACTGAGGAACCTGTGGTTGACTTCAGCAATGCCATGGTTATCTGGGAAAGAAAAGGTTCATGAGCTCATTGTCAAAGAGCCTTTTAATAGTTCTTTTCCTTTGCAGAACTGCAGTTCGTGTTCATTTGCTAGCATGAGCAGCTGCAGGGGTGGGGGACAGGTGTGAAAGGTGGGGAGGTGGCGGTTCCCTGCTTCTAGTCTCAGTGGTTCTTCTCTGTGAGCCTCTCCGGATCTGTGCAGTGTTAGGGGTCCCCACTCTGCATGAGCCCAGGGCTTTTATCTCCAAAAGCCACTTGAGGCTGTTCGGTGGCTTGATTAGAGGAAGGTGAGTGGTTGTCAAGGCAACCTCCCTTTGATTCATTCATAGAATGGAAGTTGGAATATTTAAGAAAGAGCCAGAAATAATGGTTGCATGCATGGGAACAACCCACACATATCCTGCTCAGGAAATGTGGGCAGTTAAAACAAAGAAAAGGAAGATTTGAATGTGTATCGTCAGGCTTACCTGGTGTCTGCACTTTCTGCATATACCCAACCCCCCCAGCCACACGCCCATTTCATATATGCACACGGATATTGGTTCGGTGTAGGGAATGTTTTAGTGTGTCACCTCAGTTTTTAATGTCAAGAATCACAGATTTGCTATGACAGTTTGCATGGAAAAAAATTGGTGTTCAGTTTCTTCTGTGTGAATATGTTAACTGATTTTTTAAACCAGATCTTTAAATTTTAATGTCTATTTGTTTTTATGGTGCATATGTGTGAATACTTGCATATTTGTGTGTGTGTGTGTGTGTGTGTGAGAGAGAGAGAGAGAGAGAGAGAGAGAGAGAGAGAGAGAGAGAGAGAGAGAGAGAGAGAGAGAGAGAGAGAGAGAGACCTATGGAGGTCACATGGCTTCAGAACCCTTAGAACTGGAGTTAATGGCCATTGTGGGCTGTCTAAGGTGAGTCCTAGGAACCGAACCCTGGTCCTCTGCAAGAGCACCAATTACTCCTACCCAGTGAGCTGCCTCTTCAAGCCCATTTTTACCAGATTTTAATCATCTCTGTCTGGTACAGTTCTGTCTGTAATAAATAAGTTTACTTATTTATGCATTCAGCCATGTATTCAACAAACATTGATCTATGCCTAGCTAGTACCACATACAGCTTATGTATGACTATGGTTTGTTGCTGGATCTCTATGGAATCACATGCTTCAAGCACAGGCAGAATGAATGGATTCTGGGTTGTGGGCGACCAAGTAACTTTTACCCAGGCAGATCAATAGAGCTCAAACCCTTTTCCTTCCACATAACACCTCTTACACTACCTGTGTTTCAAGCCAAGACTTCTTTCTTGGGTAGGACCTTTGCCTACCAGCCAATGACTCTTGGAAGAGTCCTCCTAGTGCACCACCTGCTCCCACTATTAACCCAACTCATCTATCCCTGACGTCCCGATCAATACATTGTTCTTAGACACGGGGTTCCCAAGAACCTACAGTAGCTTAGACCAAAGCCGCTCAGCTTGATTTTGTTCTCTTGCTCTAGCTGCCATCCCCAACAGCCTCATTGAAATGTGGAAATGGGCTCTGAATGTATCTCCCAACTTGTACCCACATAAACTAACCTGCTTATCATGACCATTTCTTCTCCCCTTTGCCAATGTACTGCAGGCCCAGGGCCATCATCTCATTCCTACTCAACCCTCCAGACCCCAGTGAACCTCACACTATTTTCCAGTATCCATCATATCCTGCTCCACAGTGACAGTATTTTAGATGGAATTATGGCTTCCAGAAGAAAGACCACACATTCCCGTTGCTCATTCCTTGCCCTTTTCTGTAGACAGGTTATGTACTTTCTGAGCCATGTGGAGGTGCCATTGCATACAGATGGCAGGTCACAAAGAGGAAAGCAGTCTTGTTTACCAACCGCATGGGCCTATACCATCAGCCTTAGACATTTATACGTAGACATTAGAGAAGTCACTTGCTGGCTTGCCTGAGCTTTGGGAAATGTGTTTCTGTTGTGGTGGTGAATACACACACAAACCACACACACACACACACACACACACATACATTCCGGGTCTTTCCTCCTGTAAGCTCTCATTATAGCCATGAAAGTCTGGTGTGTACTGATAGGTTTTTCCTTTGTTACACCCTTGTTCATTTTCTCTTACTAGCAGGGTGTTCTGTTCAGGACAGGGACATTATACTATGGCGTAGGGTATAATTTTAAAATCCCATAATACACTTTGTATATTGTTGTGTATAAGGTGACCAGTTCTACAATGATATCCTCAGGTTACTGGCCTCCTATTTCCACTAGTCACTGGCCAAATGATGTGGTGGTGGGTGACTAGTTATTCAAATGAATGGAACACTTTCTAATAGGAATACCTTTTAACCGTTGGAAACCTTTGCAGCATAGAGAGAGTTATCTCCACACCTGTCCCATTGGTAAGGGGACAGAATTAGAGACCCAGTATCAGCTATGGAAACACTCTCCGGAGAGTCACTGGGTGATGTTCAAGAGCATCCAGCTTAGACATGGGGATATTTGGGGCCTGGGCTGTGACTTAACAGAGAATATACATATCTGCATGTCGAGCATGCTAAGTACTGTAAATGTTTTCCCTCTCCACTGAAATGAGCAAGCATTACACCTCAGTTGTTCCTATCCAAGGTTGAGTATTTTGCCTTCTGGCCCCACTTCAGCAGTTATCTCTGGTGGACTAGGTTTCTAATGGCCTTCGACAATAATTAGAAATTTAATTAACATCTCTGCTTTGATCAGAGCTCTCTTTCTCATTACCTTTTGCTTAGCCTGTTTCTGAGTCAAGCGCTATTTCTGGGACTTCCCATTCCAGCTATAAAGTACTGTTTGTGCTTAATTTAGTCTGGCACATCTGTACAGACAGCCACCAATGGCTCCCCATTGACCACTGAATTAAGCAAAAACTCTTTAGCTTGGTGTCAGGGCCTTTGACAAAGAGCCCAGACCACACTTCTTATCTCTCTTCATCTCTTCTCACCCTCAGCCCGGGAACTGAACCTTCTTGACAGCTTCTTGTTTTCCTGCCTTGTGATCTTTGTATCTGCCTCCTTCTGCCTGAACATCTGGGCCCACAGGGTATCTCTACACCTGTAGAACCACGCCCTGCCAGGAAGCCTTTCTGGGGGGGGGGCTTCTTTTCCACTGGATGCGGGCTTATCCCCAATCAGCAGGGATGTATTTTGTGAGAATTCTTTTAAAGTTGTATGGAGAGTTACACCTTCTCATAGTCTTATTTTGTATTACAGTCATAGTCACCCAATTCTTTTATATTGTTTTATTTATGTGTCTGATTGTCATCCTGTGTGCCCACAGATCCAGAAAAGGAAATCAGATGTTCTGGACATGGAAATACAGGCAGTTCATGAGTTGTCGTGTGTGTGTGTGTGTGTGTGTGTGTGTGTGTGTGTGTGTGTGTGTGTGTGTGGCCAGGGACTAAACCTGGGTTCTTTATCTCTCTGGTCCATGGATTAGGGAATTTCAAGAAAGGAGATGTCTTGCTTATCTTTGGATCATTTCATTCTTAAACATCGCAATGCCAATACTGCACCGTTTACGGTCACCCTTTCTGAGACACTTTAAACTGTAGTTTTCTATTTATTAGGCCAGAAGTGGATTTACACAGAGATTAGGACACTTCTCTGTATTCACAGTTTGGGTGGACACAACCATACTACACTTGGTAAACCCAGGTTGGTTCTTATGCCTCACTGTGCCCTAGAGAATGGGGGCCAAGTGGCCAGTGAGAATTGACAGCTATGTCTGCATGTCTGACTTGGCCCCAGGACTGAGCCTCAGTGGTAATCCATAACTCATGAATTTTATCAGTCTCTCATGTTGGTAACAGCTTTCATTGCCCTATCACCTTGGAGTTAAAATTAGCTAACCTATTACAATGTCCTATGTCACTAGAATTCTTCTCCACCATCGGTTATTTCTTTCCGGAAATTGTTCTTCACCACATGAGGAAGCTCCTAGCAATTTCTGATGGGAACTTTGAGGCCTCTTTCTGGAGTGCCTTCTCGGCTGGAATGACTTCTTAGCCTCCTACCTTGGAACCATCCTGATCCCTCACCTCCAAGTCACAGTTCTCCAAAAGCCAGCAGGAATTCAGAGAAGTTTAGGGCTCAGTTCAGGGATACTTGCTCGAGACTGTCTCCACCAAGGCCAGTGTATGCATGAGAGCCAGAGAAGAGACAACAGGCTAGGATGGGTCACCTAGCAGTCAAAGGAAGTAATATGTTGGGGTTATGATGACATTGAATTCATGTCTGTTTGAATGATAGCTATATTTCTCTGTTCCACATCATCTTCTTGGTCTTAGACTGTTTTCTGGCATTGAGTATGGCAGGAAATCATAGGCTAGATAGTTTATAAACATTAAAAGTTTATTTCCTTATTTTGGAAGCTCAAGTGCCGTTATCTGCGCAGGGACTTCATGCTGTATCAAAATCAGGTGCAATGGCAAGCGAGCACTCAGAAGGTAGGGAGGAAGGGCTTGGCCAAGCTTCCTCTGTCTATCGGGAACATGCCCTGGTCCTGATGTCACTCCCGAGATACTTACATTAACTTGTTCCTGAAGGCAGAGCCCTTATGACCCCAATCACCGTCAAAGTCCTCATCTCTGAAGATCATTACTCTGGCAATTAAAATGCAACACGAGGGCTGGTGAGATGGCTCAAGGGGTTAAAAGCACTTGCCACCAAACCCAATGATCTGAGCTCAGTGCTCAGAGCCCAACTCCCACAGGGTCTTCTGCTCTCCATATATGAGCTGTGGCACGGAAGCACACATGTACATATGTGTGTGCATGCACACACAATAAACAAAATGTAACGATTTAAATTTCAGAAGCGCATTCAAACCACAGCCTTCCTCAATGAGGTGAAAATATGCCTTCTCTGCACTAAAGGAAATCGAGAGCTGAAGTTGCAGTTTGGAGTGACCTGTGGTACACATGGCCTTTTAACATTTCTGCAATTTTCTTAATTCCCCAGTGGCTTGATAGTCTCAGGTCTGCCTATGATTCAGTGACTGAGCCAACATGACTGCAGGGGCGAGGGTTCCTGTGGTGGCCTGCGTTGGTCTTCTCTGGATCTTCCTGGTGAGGATGGATCAAGAATGCCCCCATTTTGAGCCACCTCTAGATTGTATTTAGTCCAAGGTGTTTAGAGAAGGGGAAGCATGGATCTCAGATTGAGACATTATTACTCTCTCCTCTTTCTGCCATGCCCTGTTTCCCCTTTCACCTTCTATTTCCATTTATCTTTGGTTTCACCTCCCATCCTTCTATGTAGTCTGCATCTCCGTCTGCATCTCCATTCTGTTCCCCATCACCACCACTTAGTGTCATTGCTATTATCGGAGCAACAGGGCTGACTCACATTGAATGTGAACCTCCAAAACAGTGCTCAATAACCATTGTATTCATAAGCAGCCCATCTCAGGCCCTTTGTCATAGTAACTTTAAAGAAACATAGACACCACATGAGAAAGTGTGGGCTCTCACTTGCCTGGATACCTGGATGGGGAGAAAAAAATGTACTATAAAAGCACACAAGAATCGTTGGACACTTCATTTCTTCTTCCCTCTCATGTGTACTGCCTCAGGATTCCAACACACTTCTCCACCCAAACATGGGCGAGAAAGACCGGTGTTCTGCAGCGCCATTTCCTGGCACTGCAGATGGATTTTGCATCATCTTAGAGGCTGGCTTCAAATTTCCACCTTGTGTCTTTTTATCTTAAGAGAAGCCTAACAGTAGCATGTGGATGGAAAGTCCTGAAAATGCAGGAAGTATTAAGAAAGAATCATTCATAAGTTCACATCACTAGAGACAGTCGCCTGCTAGCATTTTGATGCACGGCATCCTCCCAGGCATTTACTCTCATGCATATTCTCAGCTTTGCATAATTGGGATCCTGCTATGTCTGCAGTCTTATGCTTTGCCTTCTCCACTCATCAATATGCTGCCAGCGTTTTCTCATATCACTACAGTAGTATTTGCAAATGTCGTAATACTAAACTACGAAAGCACTATGATTCACTTAACTGTCCTGTTATTGATTGCTCAGATTGTTTTTTAGTTTATACCATTATAAATAAAGCTATAAGGAACTCTCAGGAACATGTCTTTTTGCCTTGAACATTGACATCTTCTTGGGAAGTAATTTCTACAAATTGTCAGACTAAAGAAGCAAAGGTAAAAGACCCTTGCTTGCTTCCCCAAAGGTATGGATTGAATCTCCACATATTTTCAGCAGCAGTAGGAATATTTATGTTTGCAAGAAAATATTTGACAACATGGGTGTTATGATTCTTTAAGACATTTGTTAATTTGAAAGGAGAAAGAATAAGTCCCTGTGACATTAATAATTGATACTTGGGCCACAATGAAGAGCCATTTATGTTACTTTCTTTTAGCTGTCTGTATTTCTTTTTAAACAAAATGTTATTTGTATATTTTATGCACTTAATAAAATGTAATTTTTAAATTAAAATGAAATGATTACTTATACAGGCTTTTATTTTGAGATTTGAATTCATTTAAATCCATTTGTTTACATATGAATAATTAGCAAGTACCTGCCACCCACCAGTCAAGTCACTGTTCAGTCTAACTGGGAATAATGTGAATAAAATAAAGTTCCCACCCTCAGGTGGAGTGGTGAGGAGAGGGTGGATGAATCTGTAAGGAGTGGGTGCTAAACAGAAAGGAAAATCTAAGAAGGGGCTGGGAGGCACTGGCAGCCATTTGGAGCCAGGTGGCTGAGTGTGTCTTTCCTCTGAGGACTTTCATGAAGACCTGAGGGAAATTAGCAAATGAGCCACACAGGACCATGGAGGAAATGTCCCAGGTGGGATGAGTGGGGCGTGCAAAGTCATGAAGTAGAAACACCAGTGCCATGTCCCTAGAGGCCCCAAAAGGCTGGCACACCTCAGTCGCAGATGGAAAGCCACTGGGGAGGTTGTTAGCCCCAACAGCCTAATGCTGTGTTAAAATAACCCCCACATTTTAATGACTGTGAGAATAAACTCCCTTTCTCACTTAGGACAGTGTACATCTACCGTGATGGTAGCCAAAAGCCAGGCCAGCAAGCAAGCCTGAGACCCTCACTCATCTCACCATCTAGAGCACTGGTCATAACCTTCCTAATGCTTGACCACTTAATACAGTCCCTCATGTTGTGGGTGACCCCCAACCATAACATTTTTTTTTGTTGCTATTTCATAACTGTAACTTTGCTACTGTTATAATTGTAATATAAATATCTGCTATGCCAGATATCTAATATGTGACCCCAGTGAAAGGGTCACTCGACTCTAGAGGGGTCAAAACACACAGGTTTAAAACTATGGGAGACATAAGTAGATAGAAGGATTTGTTTGGAGACAGAAGTGTGGAATTCACAATGCCATCAGCATTCCAGCCTCTTTTCTTTATTTGTATATATCTGCAGCCCATGGCTTATGGCTTGTATCCTCAGAGGTGCAAGTTGGCTGCTTAAGTCATTGGGTCTTTGTCTTAGGCAGTTTGAATGTTGGATGGGCAAGAAGCTCTCAGAGATATGCCAGTTTATTGTGCTGCTTTTCTTGGAATCCTCTTCCTGTGTCTCTTATTACAGATGGGGAGTAACTGAGACTAGTTCTTAGTCTCCTACCTGTAGTGGTCACAACAGAAAGGTGGAGTGATGAGACAATAGAGCAGGCACAGAAGAAACTTGGGACACCAGAGATTGCTGAACACCCCAGATCAGCTGGGCAGCAGCATTGGACATCTGGCTTGAAACTCTGCCCAGAAAGGGGCATGGGATTGGTCCTACTACCTCCAACACAGTCAGGAGTTATCCAATTATATGATTTCTTTTAAAATTATAAACTTCATTATAAAAAAACTTTGTTAAAAATAAAAACATCACACACCAAAATTAACCAGATGCACAGTCTATACAAAAATATAGTTCTTGGGAAATCTTGGCAAGAATCCTGCTAAGTTGGTTTAGTGAACTCTGAGCATCCTGGCCATGGTGAAATTCTTTCTCTCTCCTTCTTGCTATCTGGTCCTTCTAGCCTGCCCTCAAGTCTTGTTCAAGAGGGGTCCTGACTGCCCATGTTCTCTTGGCAATTTTCCAGTCCTTTCTGAGCTCTCAGCTCTCAGCTTACTGGGCACATTTCTCCAGTCATCTTTGTTGTATCTGTAGTTAAAGCCTCCCTCCCCATTACATAGTCTTCAATCGCAGTAGCCTCAATAAAGCGTTCTGCTACGTTTCAACTAGCACCACACTTTTTTTCTCTAATATAGTTTCATAGTACATTTTATTTCCTCTAAGACCATCTTCTTGTTAGTTTTATTTTGGCAAAAGAAAAAAAATCAATAATGTTTTTTAACCTATTTCCCCAGGTGAGTATTAGAACTGCCTTGAGGGCTGGCAAGATGGCTCAGTGGATATAGGAGCTTGCCACCAAATCTGACCACCTGAGTTCAATTTCCAAACCCACATGACAGGAGAGAACTGAGTCCTGTGAATTGTCTTCCCATCTCCATCTGCACTCACTCAGTGACACACACATACCCACCCCTCCCCCCACAATAAACAAACAAATGAACAAACAAACAAATAAATGTTTGAAAAAAAGGGGAAACTTCTTTGATAAGTTCCAAAACTATATCCCTTGAGAATGATGGTTGAGAAAGAACTGTCATCTTCATCCCAAGCCACTGGGATGCTAAGGAGGAACAGCCTGGGGCCGAGGGATGGCTCAGTCAGTAAAGTGCTTGCTATGCAAGTATGGGAGCCTGGGTTTGACTCCCTGACACCCATGTAAGAAAGCTAGGCATAGTGGTGCATGCCTCTGATTGCAGTGGGAGGAGCGGAAACAGGAGGATTTCCTGGGATGGGCCAGGCAGTCTAGCCAACTCAATGAACAAGATGGAAGGACTGACAGACAGTTCAGTGGGTGAGAGCATTTTCAGTGCAAGCTTGAGGATTAGATCCTAGCACCCATGTCAAAACAAAACCATGAAGCCATGGTTATGGCTTCATGTAACCTCTACTGTGAGTGGTCGAGACAGGCCCTGGGGTTTGCGGGCTCACAGTCTATCTCCGGGTTTAGTGGGAAATAGTATCTCAAAGGAATTAGGCAGAGAGTGATAGAACAGGGTATCCGAAGTCAGCATCTGACCTAAGCATATTCACACATAGGCACACACATACAAGTACATATACCACATACACATGCACACATATTCATATGCACACATACACACACACACACATACACACACACTCATATATACACTCATACATATACACTTAGACATTCATATACAAGCACACTCAAAGTCACACACTTTAGCATATACTTATATAGTCACATACAAACACACAGTCTTACACACACACATAAACACATATTCATATAATCACACACACATGCTCATATGTCACATATATGCATACACCTGTATCCTAATCCTTTAAAAAATGTGGTGATAGAAATGAAGCAAATGGAGAAATCTAGATGGAATGGTTATGTTGCTCGATACTTTTGCTTTGTTGTGCTGAAGTATTAGATAGCAGGCCCTGTTCCTTCTCCAGTGCCTCAGACAGCCTTCTCTGTCTTTCTCTTCACATACACAATGTGGGGGGGGGTGAGAAGAACCCTAGACAAAGACTGCTCTTGCTTGTTATAAAACATCACTAGGAACAGCCAGGCTAGTGAAGGATGTGGCACTTAGTTCTTGTCACCCAGACAGGCCTTGCTCATGAAGCTGGCGGGTCTCTTGGTTCTATTGTGGTTACATTTCCAGATGCTGAGAATTATACTATTGTCTGTGGACATCTGGAACATGGCTCCCTAAGGACAGCTCTGTCGATTGTTTTGCCACGGAAAACGGAAGCTGTCTTACCACTCGTGGAAGGCCAGTATGACTGAAACCTCTCCCTGGGGATTTTTGCAACTGTCCTGGTTGAACCTGTGTCTTTGTAGATCCTTCCCATACAGGTCAGAGGAGTTGGCTGTGTTTAGAGGACTTCTTGCTTCATTTTCATCCCTCTCCCTTGCTTCACTTTCCCCCTCTAATCACTAAGGATTGGTGTCTTCCTACACCCCACCCCCAACATCCTCACAATGCTAATTAAGTTTACACTTTGATCTTTGCTAGCAAATCAGGACAGTGACTTCAGGCTGAGGTGGCATCTCATTTTTCCAGTGACATGAGAGTGCTGGAGCTTGCTATCTTATTTGCCATTACAAGAAGTATTTGAAAGGGGGAGAGAAGAGAAATGATTGCAGAGAACCTCAGGTTGATGAGTGTGAGCCAGGGCTGCAGGGGACAGTGGGAAAGCCAGGCATTAGCCATTTCCCATCAGTTTCACCTTCCCTCCCTGAGTTCGAAGATCTCTAAGTAAATAGAACACACCATTATCTGCAACAGATGACAGACACCAACTTCCAATCACACCAAGGCCTCCCTCTTACATAAAAACCATCTTAACTATTTTACGTATCAAACTCGGAGACATTCAGTATGTTCACACTCATTGTTATCATCCATCAACAGAACTTTTTTTTTTATCATAAACTCTGCCCCTGTTAAATATTAACTCCATATTTCTTTCTCTTGCCGGCTCCCATAATCTCAGTTCTACTTTCTGTTTCTATATATTTCTCCATATAATTATTTTATAGAAATAGGTTATCTAATATTTATCCTTTTGGTGTCCTTTTGGCTTATTTCCTAAGATACTTTCAAGGTTTATCTATGTTAGAGCATGTCATATAGTATTCTAAAATATATGTTTATCTAGTCCTCTGTTGGACATTGGGTTGTTTTTACCTTTTGGCTATGGTGATTAACTCAGCTATGAACACTAGTGTCTGCTGAGTCTTTATCATTGTTGGTATGGATACCATCAAGGAGATTTGCTGGATCATAGAGTGATTCTGTGTTTAAGTTACTGGAGCATTGTCAAAAGTGTTTTCCGCAGTGGGAGCACCATTTGTAGCTCTCTGTTGGTAAGGAAGAACAAAAGTCCTGCCTCTTCACATCCTTGCCAACACATTGTCCCCCTTTGTACCCCTTTCTTGTTTTTTCATAATTCTGGTCTAATGTGCATAAAATATCTCTTTATGTAGTTTTGATTTGTATTCTTCTAATGGCCTGTAATGGTAAACATCTTTTCTTGGCTTCCAGGCCATTCATATTCTCCCTTTGGAGAAATGTCCGTTCATGTCTCATGCTTGCTTTTGAATTGGATTATCTGGCTTTTTGAGTTATAAGAAATCTTTGTGTAGTTTGGATATTAAACCCTTATCACATATGCAATGTCTGTATATTTCCTCCTTCTCCAGACTGACTCTTTTCATTGTCTACATAATCCCCTTTGGTGCACAGGAATCCTTAATTTTGATAATGTTCAATTAATGACTTTTTCTTTTGTTGCCATACTTTTTTGGGTCAAAACAAGAAATTACTGGTAAATGCAATGTTATGAAACTTTACCCTTTGTTTTCTTTTAGGATTTTTTTTTTTTGCAGGAAAAAGGTTGAGAGAGAGGGAGTCTTTCCAGAGAGTTCAGGCTGGTCTTAAACTACAACCTTATCTTTTCCAGTGTTGCCATGAGAGGGATACACAATACCCTGCTTTCTTTCAGGGGCTTCATATTTTCATTTCCATGACCCAGTTTTTGTTTTTGTTTTTTCTATAGTCATAAAGAAAGGTCAGCCTCAGCTTTTTCATTTATCAAATACACTGTCCTTTTTCACATTGAATGATTTGGCACACACACACACACACACACACGAAATCACTTCACCATATATGTAAGAATTTCAACTCAAGTTTTGAGCTTCAGTTGTCTTGGAGGAGTGGGTCTCTGTGTGAAAACCATGCTACTGAACCAAAGCAGGCAGCACATTTTCTTGGGTAAACATTGCCTTTTCATTCTTCCCAACACTCTGGATTAAGATATCTCTAATATGTTCTTGCCCATTTGCTTTTGGTAGCTACTTAATGCAGGGCTTATTATGTGGGTTTAAATCCTTTCTTCCCTTGCAAGGTAAATGGTAACTTTTTTACTAATTGCCACATGAACACTTAGGTATGGGACTTTTGGAACTGTGTAGGGAAACAGGGATTGAGCATTTGAGATCTTGATCACATGGGATCAAAGACTACTGGGAGATGTAATGTCTACAATTGGCATCATCAGGACCGTGTTTGTCATTATTCCTTGGGGCACCTCTCAGGCATTTGAAAACCTATGTTTATTGCACCTTATACATTTCCAATTATTTTATTGAATAGTGTTCTATGTGACCCACATGACCATTCTATGGGAGTAAGCCAGCTAAACAAATATTTACTAAATTAAAGATCCAATACTCATAGCTAGTAAATGACGCCTGACTTGGAGGCTTTTATTTTATAAAAGCTGCTGTTCTGACTTATTTCTAGGAATAGGGTACTGGTGGACTTATCATTCCTAATCAGGGAAAGGTGAGAGTCAAGAGACTTGATAAGGATACACCTTACAAAGACTAGCATTTTTATTAGTATATTTTGTTACAAGTAACAGCTTAAGAGCTATGAAAAAAATATAGCTATTAAGAAGGAAAAGTTTTTGGTTCTAAAAATGTCCTTGTAGGAAAACTCATGGTTTCTAGGGAAACAGTGCTAGTGACCATGCTTGTTCAAGGCAGAAGACTGGCCATCTGTAGCATCCCTCACACCTTTCAGACGAGCAACCAGGGTCCAGGGACTAAAGCAGCCTCCACATGATCATGCTACTGGATAAAGCCAGCCTGGTCCTTCTAGTTCTAAACCAAAGACCTTCCCAGAGATCCATCTTCTTTCTTAGATACAATCTCTACCATCCTCATTTCTACACGTCACCATATAGTCAGACACTCTGTCATCTTGAATAAAGACTATGAACATAGGCTTGCTCATCATTTTCCTGGAATTCTTTTCATAAAATAAATCAAAGTATGTTAGTATAATAGAAGAGAAAACTGCTCCACTCAACAGGCCATCTGATGTGATGGATTTCTATAGTAACATCTCAAAACAGGAAGGAACACAAGTAAATATATTATATTGATTAATTGCTTTACTGATAAGTTGACTTTTATTATTCATTGGGAATTTTTTTATTAAGTGTTAATATGTGCCCAGAATGGTAATCAGTTCTGAGATTATCATGATGGGGAAAATTGAATAGTCCCAAACTCATTAACCCCGTAGTCTAGTGGGAAATGCTGTTAGTAACCAGGGAGCTCATGAGTCAATGTAAAATGGCTGCTCTGGTAAGATGACAAGGAAGAAATACTAAGAAACATGACAGGATTTATCAGGGGAAGTCTTGCTGGGTTTGTAGGCAGAGTCTTACCCATAGGATGGAATGACTTGGAATAGTCAAAGACAGAAGGATAACTAACTGATAGTCGAAACCTGATCACAGGCAGCCTAGGGTGAAGACAGGAAGCCATCCATTGGACCTGAAGGCATAAGGATAATTGAAAGGGCTTATTCAACTAATCATCAGATGGGATGAATGGAGGAAAGCAAGCAATGCTAAGGTGAGGCCCTCGGTCTTGGTCTGAGTTTTGGTTTATGGAAAATGCCATGGGATTTGCCTTGTGATCATTGCCAAATCATGTTATGCTTCTCTGCCTCAGTTTTCCTCAACAACTCTGTGGCTGTATGAGAAATATAAAGGCTTTGGAAATCCAAGTTTAAATTATTCTTTAGAGTCAGCAAGCTCTAAGTGTACCTTCACTCATGATAGGGCATGTACCAACCAACCCACAGTTACTTAAAAATACTATGAAGGGAGATTAGAGAGATGGCTCAATGGTTAAGAGCACTGACTGCTCTTCCAGAGGACCTGGATTCAATTTAACACTGTCTATAATTCCAGAATCCAACACCATCACACAGACTTACATGCAGGCAAAACACCAATGTACACAAAATTAAAAATAAATTATTTTAAGTATATGATGAAAGTAAAAAATGTTTTTAAGACACTTACATGAAGGGCATAGCTTAGCAACAGCTTTGTATTGGGTTTCCTAGGGCCTGTGGTTCACTACCATTGCCCAGCGTACTGCTAGCTCAGGAGATCAATTCAACTGCAGGGGATCAGGAATATAGTAAGAGGTCCTGGACTTGGAATCCAGTGTAAGCAGTGCTCACACTCTCAATACATACTTGCACACAAAAGAATGCCTCACACTCTTTTGTATTCTTAATTCAGAGAGAAATCAAGTAGCATGTTTTTGGGAATGTAATGTTTTTGTTTACAGTTAAGAACTGTTATGGGGGGGTGGAGAGATGGTGCAGCAGTTAAGAACACTGGTTACTCTTCCAGAGGACCCAGGTTCAGTTCCCAGCACTGCCATGGCAGCACATGGCTCCTGTAACTCCAGTTTCAGGGGATCCAACATCTTCACAGAGATATACATGCACATGAACACATATGCCCATTAATTAAAAAGTATTTTTTAAAAGTAACTTATTTGAATCATTCTCAGGCTGATAGGGGAGAAAAGGGAAAAAAAACTAGTTCTCTCTCTCTTTCTCTCTCTCTCTCTCTCTCTCTCTCTCTCTCTCTCTCTCTCTCTCTGTTTGTGTGTGTGTGTGTGTGTGTGTGTGTGTAATTGGAAGCACACCTGGGCCTTATATTTGCTTTACTGGTACTCTACCCCTGAGCTGCATCCCAGGGCTGTTTTCATTGTAATCATCACTAGGTATCCCAGAGACTATTTCCCTTCAATATTGTGCTACAGAGCTGAGGGAAATAATTTTTAAAATTCCCAAGAATTTCTGGCAGTGTGACTCATTCCGTTTATTTAATGGTAAATATGACAGGTCCTTTTTGATTCTCTATTAATTTAACTTACTAGGTTGTCATCATGATGATTAATTGAATATTAAAACAGAAAAATGGCAACTGTGGGCAAAGGACAGTTTGTGTCTCACCAGTTGGTCCATTATGTGAAAATTCTTGCTGGTACCCAAAACCTGACAGTGGACTCCCTTAGGCTGGTCCTATTCTCAAATACAATGGCTATAGAGGTACTATTGAATATGGAACAGATTGGCTCTGTTTTCCTTTTAAAGACATTTCTTGGTCATGAATCAGTTCTATGAGAACTTGAGAGTCCTATGAGAACTACAGTCAGTAAATACAATGACATACTTGTCTCAGAGTGACAGCTAGGGATTTGGTCAGGCTGGGTCCTTAAAACCCCCTGCTCTAAGTTCAATGCTTACTTTTCACTGTTGGTGTGAGTGAGAGTGATGGACACTGAAGTTTTAGGCATAACAGAGCTACCAAGTGGAGGCCGTCTCCATCCTTTAGTCACTACTTGGGGGAGAGTCCCCAGCAATGGCTCACACATGAGCAAGCATAGATCTTTGTTATTGAGTCATGGACACTATTTTTAGTTGTTTGTCATGATAGTTTACTGCGTGTGACACATCCCAGATATGTAAAGTACCATGTGGGTTGTTCTGTAAGTGAAGTTTTAATGAAGTGATATAAGGAGAGATGAAAGACTGATTAACTCTTAGTGAAGACAAAAAAGATGGGATAACAGTTAAGCCCAAGCCCAATGAAGAATTTGCTATTGAGAAGGATGGGGAGAAAGTTTGAAAAAGTGGTTCAAGGTAGGCAAAGTCTATTGCCTATGGAAACATGTTCTGAGCTAGGAGTAAAGCTTGTTGGCTGCAAGTTGGTAGGCAGAGGTTAGAGAAGATTCTGGAGAAGAAGGAAAACGTTTCATTTGCAAAGCCACTGACATGGCGCTACCAACCCTGAGGCTGCCCATGAGAAGCTAGCCGCATTGTCCAATGAGAAGCATGGGTTAGAAGATACTCTAACCTATGTGTGGCATATAGGTAAAGAGGCAGGGAGTGGAGGCTGGGGACAGCTTCGAAGCAGAGTGCCAGACACTAAGTAGTATTGGTGCCTTTTGGTTCCTTCTCCTCAGATAAGGGAAGTGACTGTAGCATGTTGTTTTCCGCCAGCCTGCCCGCCGCCAGTCTGGTGCGCAGGCCCCAAATAACATGCAGAGACTCTGTATTTGATATAAGGTTGTTGGCCAGTTACTAATTCCTTATTGGTTAGCTCTGTCTTAATTATTAACCCATTTCTACTTATCTAAGTATTTCCATGTGGTCATCTTATCCAAGCACAGCGGGCCGGGCATCTTGCTTTCTCCATACTCTACATCTGACTCCTCCCAACTACTTCCTCCTTCTTCCTAGTTTCCTAGCCCCGCCTATCTTGCTTTCCTATTGGCCCAACAGTGCTTTATTTATTAACCAGTATGAGAAACATATTTACAGAATAACATCTCCCATCAAGTGACTATGGGAACGAAAAGAAGAATAGATGAAAGACGTCTGGATGCTGTGAGTCCTTGGTTTAAAAAGTATTCAGTAAATGTGTCTCCTAGGGATGCACACATTCTTGTGCAAAGACATTATTACTTGTCAAGGATGTTATTTACTAAATGACTTTGTCCTGTGTTCTCTCCTGTCACACACACACACACACACACACACACACACACACACACACACACACACGCACACACACACTTTTTTAAAATTCAGATATCTTACAGAATAAGCCTGTTTAGTAGATCTAGGATCAACCAGCATGGGTATTAATTTTTATAGAATTGGGAGACCTGGGTGATGTTTCTACTGGTTAGCTGGCTGTGGCATTTGGTAGTTTCTTCTTTCCCTTGGGTAGATAGAGGTCAAGGAAGAGTGACTGCTGCTTGAGAAGCCTGTCCTGGGCATCTAGCAGGACAGATTTGAGGATCCATAAACACTGCAGGGAGGCTGGGTGACACAGGCACCTTGGGTGGGTGGGGCTGTGCATGCCCGGTGATGCAGAAGACAACAGTTCAGACAGCAAAGGGATCCATCTTCCTGCTCATTGCATGTAGCCTTGATGTTACAGGTTCCCTCTTAAGTGAGGGTATAGATTAGTGGTGAAATGAGTTGACAGTAGGGCTGGATGGGAAAGAGTAAATTTGGAGTTGTCTAAAATGTGGAGCTTGGGGCTGGAGAAATGGCTTAGTGGTTAAGAGCATTGGTTGCTGTTCCAGAGGACCATGGTTTGATTTCCATAACCCACATGGCAACTCACATATAACTCAAATTCTGGGAGATTCATCACCCTCTTCTGGCTTCCATGGACACAAGGCTTGAAAGTGGTACAAAGAGATATGTGCTGACAAAATACCCATACACATAAAAACAACAAAATTATATTTTAAAATGTGGACCCTGTCAGACATTTATAGGAGAGTGAAATTGGTCGGAAGTTGGAATAATGAAGGCAGAGGAACCTTCAAATGGAGACCCTGTCATCAGCCTAGGAATGGGAGGGACACTGAAATTTCATCCAATCTATTCCTGAGTCTAAGAGTGGGGTTGCATTTCCAAGAGTACCCAAGAGGAAGCTGTCTAAAAATATCAAGGTTTTGCTAACACATTGTCTTCTGTAATCTACACTGCTGCCTTGCCACCCAAGGGAAGGCTTTCTGTTGTTGTTTTGCTTTGGTTTTGGTCTGATCTGATTCCTTCCAGCTGCAGTATATTCTATTTCTTCCCTGTGGCTCAGTGGCTATAAAGAGACACCATCAGGCCACCCATACAGCATTCCTCTGTGGCAAACACAATGGCACTTGTGAAATGACACATGCATTAGAGTCGTCTGAGGATGTCCGTGCAATGGGAGCTACAATTGAAACTATAATGATCATGGTGACTTTACTTACATCAAGGAGCGGAAAGAGAGAATTAAGAAAACGCTCTGAGGCCAGGGTGCTGTGGAAGCACCAGCTTCCTGTTTTGACAAGCACAGTAGAGCTATAAACACATATTTGGCCACAGTGACAGCATAGGGAGACAGGAGCTGTGTGGGTGTGAGCTAGTGTTCTGTCTTATGTTGGACAGTACTGAGAGCTGGCAAGATAAATTTCTATCTAAGAACCTGAAGTCCACTTTTCCAGGTTGCATACTGGTTTCTGGAACAGTAGTCTCTGCTGAGACAATAGACAGTGAAGCTGTTTTCATTGATTGGTGTGACTAGATTATGGTCTAAGTCTGGTGACTTGAGCAGGGGAGGGGTGGAGTGGGGGGGCATGATTGAAACTTAATCCCACTTGGTTTTGTAGAAGCCTTTTGCGCAATCAGAATGCCAGGAAAGAAATGTAGGAGCACAACATTACTTCATTGCTGTGACGGAAACACCAACAAACATTGAAAGGGCGGGCTATTTGGCTCATGGTTACAGAGGGCTCAGCCATGATTTTCTGTTTTGTTTTTTAATAGTTTTTTTTTTTTTTTTTTTTTTGTGGCTTTGTGTGCTTGGGTACAGTGTCATGATGATAGGAGAATGCAACGAAAACATTTCTTCACTCTATGGTGGACAGGAAGTTGTGATCTGTTTTAAAGGCATACCCAAACTGGCCAACTTCCTCTAGCCAGGCCCTTCCTTCTAGTGTTCCCACAACTTCTCAGGATATGTCAACTCCTGGAGAGCAAGCCTTTGAAACGTGACTCCTGGAGGGGCCTTTCATATTCAAACATAATAGCATTCAAGCTGGCCGTTCCATTTTACAAATGAGGAAGCAGAGGCTCCAATAGGTAGAGTCTCACGATACCACAGTGGGGTAAGGGTTGCCAGATTGCTTGGATTTGACTAAGAGAAACTGGCTTGGGAAAAGGGAGGACTGGGCCAAGGTCTCAGGCAAGGAACACTGAAGGGATTTCAGAAGGATCTTAAAACCCATAGAAAATGATGTCTCTCTCCATGATTTTTATCGTGTATGTGTGCATGGTGAGGGAGTCTGTGTACGTGTGTGTGTGTGTGTGTGTGTGTGTGTGTGTGTGTGTGTGTGTGTGTGTTACATATATGTATGGGCATGGCCTAAAGTTGATGCTGGATGTTTTCCTTGATCATTCTTAACTTTTTTCATTGGCACAATGAGCTTGCCTGTTTTGACTAGTCTGATGAACCAGCTTGGCCTGGGGTTCCTGTCTCCACATTACAAATGCCACAGATACAAACAGCTGGCACTTAAGTGGGGGTCTGAGGACCTGAACTCTGGTCCTCACACTTATGATGCTAGCACTTTATCTACTGAGCGATCCCCCAGTGCTTTGGGTTTCCTCTCCACCTCTGTGCCCCAGTGCCATCACCTCTATGAGGCCTATGAAATACCAGATCAAGTAGCCAGTCTATTTATTGAATGACAGGGATGGCTCAAAGTCTCTGGTTGTGTTTCCTTACTGCTCTATGTATAACCCAAATCAGCATAAGTTGAAAGAGAAATCTGGAGCCAACACATCTTGCCTGGTAGGTTAGCACTGATGTTCATAGCATCCACAGCTGGGTGAGATGGTTGATATGTTTGTTCCCTTGCCAACAGCTGCATGACACCTTCCGAGCTGATCTCTCTATACCTTGTAACCAAGGTGTGTGGTGTCTCAGCCGTGGAGTCTAATAATCTGATTTCAATGGGCAACCAAGAGGAACAGTAAAAATCTGTGTTGTACTTGGAGGGGGGCATCTGGGGGTGGGTCTTCCTGACAAGCACCTCACAAGGAAGTATCCCATACCTCAGTGGTTCTCAAACTTGCTAATGCTGCGACCCCTTAATATAGTTCCTTGTGCTGTGGTGACCCCACCAACCATAAAGTCATTTTTGTTGCTACTTTGCAACTGTAAATTTTGCCATTGCTATGAATATTAACGTAAATATTTTTAGAGATAGAGATTTGACAAAGGGCGGTCTCGACCCACATGCTATGAAGATGTTTAGACAGTCAGGGTATCTCTCTAACATTTTCTAAAATTTATATTTTTAATTATATTACAAGACAGCAGGCTTGCATGTAGCTTTTTATACCCTCTTCCTTATGGTTAACTCTCTTCTTGACCCATTGCTTCCCTTGTCCCCCACACTTCCTGCCTAAATCTCCATCCCTCAGCATTTCTTCTCTCTGCATCAATTTTATCTGTGTTTTACTATCCTCACTCTCTTAATAAAACTCCTCACAAAATCCCTCTCCTAGTTTCCTGGCTTCCGCAGCTACTCCAAGTGAAACAGGCTGCTGAAGATGCACTGCTAGGATTCCCATATGCATCTTCAGCATCACATGTGATGTTTGTCTTCCTGGACCTGGCTTACTTCACACTGTGTGTGTGTGTGTGTGTGTGTGTGTGTGTGTGTGTTTCCAGGTCCATTCATTTTTTATCATTTTTTTTTTTACAGGTGAATGGAACGTTGTTGTGTACATGGAACACACTTTCAGTGTCCTTTCTTCAGTTGATGGATACCTATGCTAATTTCACATCCTAGCTGTTGTGAACATGTGATAAACATGATGTGAGGCAGCGCTTCTGTGGGGATAGAGAGTCCTTGCTGGCTTGCCTGGAGAGTCGTATGGCTGGGTTATATGGTAAGTCTATTTGTAATTTTTTTCTTTTGAAGAAACCTGAAGACTTTGCCAAGTTGGCTATCTGTGCTCATTTACACTGTAGCGCAGTGTGTTATGGACCCTCTTTGCTCACATCCACAGCGGCATTTGTGTCATTTGTATTTTTGATGATGCCATTTTGACTGGGATGAAATAGAATCTCAAATTAGTTTTAATCTACATTTTTCCGAGGCGAAGACTATTTCAGGGATAACTAGCTATGTGGTTGGATTTGAGGCATTCTCCACAGGAGGGAATCCAGGATTGATAATGCAAACTCATTTGAATTAACATGGGTGGAGGAGTCATAGGCTCTAGTGAAAGCTAACTACTGTTGTGTAGTTAAATTGACACAGCATCAAACCATCTTCTAAATATCTGTGTTATACCCATAGACAAATGCTACTCTCAGCTTTAACCAAAATGGCCTATTTTTGTAGTGAATGGTGAAGGCGTAGACTCATGGCTACTCAAGGTGCTGAGAATAAGTGATGGTTGAGAGCCTAGCCCTAAACAGGACATTTATACCACACCTTCTTGTATATGGGGAACACGATTAAGAGGGAAGAGACCAGATGATCGGGAGAAGGGCTGCAAAGTACTAGTTGAGCATGATAGCCATTGCAATCATGATGTGGCTACCTGTACTGGGCCTGCACAAGACTGATGCTGTCAACAGTTAGTCATGGATGGAGAGGCCTCCATCCTCCACACTGCCCTACTGAACTATTTGCTGCAGCAGATAGTCATTGTTCTTAGTTATGTGTCTATAGGGAGCTCACCAAGCTCCAGTGGATAGTTCCAAAACCCATGGTCACACAGCTGGATCTGATTAAACTCAGTGGGTCACAAAATAAAGCAAAACCACATGAATGTGGGGAGGAGATTGATAGGGAGGAGCGGTGATTGACAGAGGTGGGATGAGAATAGTGAAAATGCATTATATACATCCATAAAATTATCAAAGTAAAATGTTCACTATTTAAAAAAAGAAAAACAAAATCTGGAGTTAGTCTGTAGATAAGAAAGGATGAATCTGTATTTCTAACTGACCTAAAAGCTTGTACATTAGCCTGGAGCCTCTCATCTGCCTCTCTTGGGTCTTGCTTTGCTAATTGTCTGGAGGGATGTCAGTGGTTCATTTGTTGATCTCCCCTAAGGCTACCATCTTGATATTATCCTAGAACCCTCGTCACTGACATGAATAATGAAAACAGGTTTGGTGTCATTCTGTAATCCTCTAAAATCCATATGTCTGGTGGGATCCTGGAATTCAAATCCAAGGTAGGAAAAGACCACTTAGCCCCATATTATAGAAGGGGAAACTGAGACCCTGATATGTGAAAAGACAGTGGCATCCTCAAACCTAGTGACAGACCTGGCACTGTGATGATGGTCCTTGCTTCTGACTTGCCGCTGCTGAGGCTGCCTTTCATGCCGGCCTTTTCCTTGTGTCTGAAAAGCAGCCACACGGCCATCTGGGGGATGAGACTGCACTCGAGAGTACAGCTAGCGCTCACACCTTTTTTGTATGCTTCTGAGAACTCAGACTCAGTGACTTTTTCAGAAACACAACAGAGACAGCCCAGCCTGCAGAGCTACAGGCAGAAGCCTGGCCTCCCTCACATCCCTGCCTTGGCTCATCCGCCCAAAAAGGAACAGAAAACAATCCCCACAGACTTCTTGCAGCCTTCATGCTCATCCCTGGGACAGAGCACATGACCATTCTCTCTGCTCACAGCAGAGCCCCGCTAGGCCCTGGTCCCTGACCACAGCTGAACCCTGAAAACACAGCATGGCAAGCAGCCATGTTCATTGGCCACCGTTGGCCTGGCCTCACAGAGTCACAAGCATCCATGCTTCCAGTCCACAGCCCATCTTAACAGGGACACCACAGAGTCAGGTTTATGGCTCCATTGTGAGACACAAATCCAGATGTTTACCAATTCCACCTCCCTAACATGAGCCTTTCTGGGCCTCCTCGGCACTCATAAATTACCTCTAGAATGTCACTGGCTTCAGAATATTTCCCTTTCATTTGCTTTGTGGAGTGCAGGAAGTGCAGGGGCCCCGTCTGCACCTGTCCCTCGGCCCTTCTGGGGGCACACAGTGTTTTGTAAAGCATGCTTTTATTTTAGTTCCTACCTCCTCAAGTCATCAAGAGCATGGTCTGTGGATTTATTGGCTGCGAGTGGAGCCTACCCCACCGGACCCGACTTCTCTGTGCGGCTTGAGGGGAGGTCGTTTGCTTTTTTCCAGGTCCCAAGGTGGCTCACCTTGGGAAGCTGAAGACCTGAAATAGTAGGGTCATAGTTACAGCTGGCGGTTGGTCTAGCATGTAGTTTTGAGCAGGGTGACAGTCCTGTGAATTATAACATGAACAGCATCCCCTGGAATCGGATAACACACATCCAATAGCCATACAAAAATGGTCCTGATGGTGCGTACCAGAATTCTTAGTGCTACTGACTTTGGCCAAATGGTCTCACCATTGCCAGGGAAACTGAGGCTAGCACAGGGATGACTACTTAGAAAGTGGCCCTAGATTACACTCTCTGTGTTAGACTCATAAGTCTGCTGCTGCAGCCACAGGTTTTGGGCAGTACCGTAGTCAGTGCCCAGCTTGCCAAGTCATCATTACTCTTAACACTTTGGCAATCTTGCCTTCAGTCTGGTACAGCTGACTGACTCCATTTCTCCTCCTGGCTGCAATCACATACTTACCACTCCGAGGTGACCTGCAGAATTTTAGGGCCCTTTCCTTAGTTATTTGACTCGGGAACCTGCTCCATCCTCTTTTGTCTTTTGAGGACAGATTCCTATGTAGCTCAGACTGGCCTTGAGTTCACTGTGTCATTGAAGATGACCTTGAATTCCCAACCTTCTGTCCCCATCTTGTAAGCATTGGGATCACCAGAAATTATGTGAGCCCCTTCTCGTGAACCTCATTACCAACCTTCTCCACAGCTGCTTAGCATCTTGTGATGGGAGAGTATTCCTGTAGCATTTTGAGTGATGAACAAACCATTGCCCATTCATTCATAAGTAGACAGAACAATTCTAAAACATCTCTCAGTGAACATATGTATCACAGCAACTGAGCAAGGTGTCTGAATCCTAAAACTAGGCCAAGATCCACCGGGAATATCTTTTTCTTGTTTGGTGAGATTTACAGACAGGATCCAGCCAAGACATTGCTTGGTCTCTTGTTCGATGCTATTTTGAGTTTCTGTACATGTGGAACTTATTCCTATATTTAGCTTTTATTCCAGCAGCAAGGGGTATTTGCAAATGTTTTCAATTGACCAACTGTGGTGTGTTAGTGAATCTTTTAATGTACTCTGCAAAGCATTTAAACCTCAACCAACTCCCTTTCCCAGCAGCGTCTGCAGCCCAAGCTATGCTGACCACACCTTTTACAACATTTTGTTTAGTGAATGATCCTAGGTCAGGACGTGGAGATCCCATAGACAGCATAGGGCCCCTGTTGATGAGGGAGCCACGAAAAGTGAAATGTTGCTGATAACAAAAAGCAGGCTCTTGAATCATTTTAATTGGAGGATGACAGCAGATTAATCAGAAGCATTACCCAGAATTCTTAAGCAATTACAATCTTGATGTTCAGAAGCTCAGACTGGCTTCAAACCCTCTATGTAGTATAGGCTGACCTTGAATTTGCTGTCTCCCTGTTTCAGCCTCATGAGCTTAGGGATTATAGGCTTGTGTTATCACATCTAGTTAAGTATACAGAGATTTCTATCAAAGCTTCCTAATAGCTAAGTGCAGTCTTCAGCTTCAGTTGAGCTTTTGCTGTAACAAAATACTGGAGATAACCAACTTAAAAAGCAGAAAGATTTACAGTTTTGGAGGTTTAGTCCATGGCCAGGTGGTCTTATTGCTTTTGGACTTGAGATGAGGCAGCATAATGTGGCAGGAATTGTGTGGACTAAGCCTCTTCACCTCACCCTTGAGATGCTAAGAGAGAAAAAGGAGGAAGAGGTGAGGGGCCAGTATCATCTTCAAGGACACACCCCTGGAGCTTGCCTCTTAGAGTTTTCATCCTTTCCAAAAAGCAGTTAGCTGGAACCAAGGCTTTAACGCATGGTTGTGTAAAGAAGAATTCCCAGAAAAGAGCTGTATTTCAGACAGGTGGGCTGATTAGAACTTCGGTGGTGTTCTGAGGTTGGGATGTTGCCGAACCTTACTTCCTGCCTCTGGCTGGTTTTTTTTGTTTTGTTTTGTTTTGTTTTTTCTTTTTTTTTTTTTTTTTTAGCTCCCTGAGCAACCATTCCTTACCTACCTCTGTGTCAGAACTAACCTCCTATGACTAATAGCCTAAAAACCCTTTGGAATCTATTAACTTAGCAGATCCCTAGCTTTCTCCAGCCCCAAAGCTAGGAATGTTACCAGACAGTGTCTGGGGCCTATCTTGCTGTAACTGCCCCTCTGATGTGCCCACTAATATATTTTAAAAATGGCCTTGGTTTATTACTTTCTTTGTTTTGTGACTATAAAACGCCACAAAACTGATTCAGTGTGGGAACACTCTAGTTGCGGAAACCTAAATGAACATTCTCAGGTTGTGGTCACTCATATTTGCTCCAGATTGAACTATTTGTTTGATTCCTTTGAGATCAGAGCTGTCTCTTTCAATGACAGTTATTTGGGGGCACTTAGGTTACAAACTATAGTACTAAGCATGAACAACAACCCAAACCTCAGACTTCCACTCACCCTCCGTTTCTTAATTAAAAGAAAGATTTATTTATTTTTATGTGTGTGAGTGTTTTGCCTACATGAATGTCAATATACCATATGCATTGCCTGGTGCCCGAGGAAGAAGCTAGAAAAGGGTATTGGATCTCCCTGGAACTGGAGTTACAGAGGGTTGTGAGCCACCATGTAGGAGCTGGAAATTGAACCTAGGTCTTCGGGAAGAGCATCCGATGTGCTCTTAACCACTGAGCCATCTCTCCCTTCGTTTCCAATAGATCTAAGTGTTCTGCTCCAGTGTTATTTCAGATCTAGACGTGAATAAGCCATAGTGTGCCTGGGGAACAAGGAGGGCTCTGCCTAGCTAGGACACTCCCTGTTGTGCAAGAATGTCTCCTGAAGTCCCCAACGTATCATAGCAGAGATTTAGCTCAAATGAAAGCCTCTGAAGACATCAGATTGCCAAATCCTTTTATTCCCTTTGTCAACCTGCAGCAAGCAACACAAAAGGAAACAGCTGCTCCTGCCCACAGAGTCCTGCCTCCCAAACAGTCCAATTCTGCCTCCGGAGGAAGGGCTTTCACTCTCCTTTCTTGTACTGTTTACTTCAGGAACTTCTATTCCTTTTTACTTTTATTTACTTTTCTACACAAAGTTAAACATGTGGCTTGAAATATGAGGAAAACTGTACCACTGAGGTAAAGGAGGCCACCATTTTTGGCTTCCTGTCCAAGCCAAATAAATGGGTTGTGGGCCCGGTTCTCTGTTGTCCTTCTTGGCAGAGGGAAATATACATGTAATAAATTAACAGGCAAACCATGCATAATTAGGACGATCAATCATTCCTTAGTTTATTTGTAAAAGACAATGAAAGAGGAGGACTGAATTAGTAAGTTGCCGAAAGCTGGGAGTGAGGGCTGGTTAGATGTGTGTTTGTAGGTTCGTGGTATACCTGTGTGTAGTGGGTGGCTACTGCAGAATTAAGCCAAGAAAATGTTTCAGTGACTGTAACTAAGCTCAGGAGTATTACAATTAATAGCTTCTTTCATTAACACCCCAGCACACCAGTGCTCCTTCATTTCCTCCAAAGCATTTATGCATTTGAAGTATGATCCATGTATTGACATGGGGCAGAAGGCTGACCTTCCATGTTCAGGCCCTCCTGAGAGACACACTCTTGTCCCTCCTCAAACAAACATCTTTTTGTGCTAGATGGAGGCTATAACAGAGATCTGCAACTGGCCAAAGTGCAGAGAATAAGTGACTGGGGAGTGCCAGCCCCAAATGGGACATCTGTGACACAGCCTCCACATTGAATGTTGAGAGAATGCCAAGGAAGAGAAGACATGACCAGGACTTCCGTGAAATAGTCCCTTGGATATGACAGGAGTGTTGTTCCCATGAACTCTCAGCAATATGGCTGCCTGTAGAGGACCAGGCAGTTGACATGCCCACATGGATGGTAGGAAGGTTCATGAGATCTCCTCATAGATGGAACACTACAGGCATCAATGACTACCCACAGAGGACCTGATACGGCTGTGGGGAATTAGGTCAGGCCAGGTGGAGGGTCCATAGCAGAACTGAGGTGAGGCTGTGGCAATTTTATTGAGAGCAATCAGAATTCTTATGCCTTTATCAGAATATAATGGCGATCACCAGAATCAATTCAGTTTTAGTTGCCAGAATATAATAAGGTTTGCAAACCTTACAGGGTTCCTAAGATTTATGTCTAAGGCTAATTGTCCTGTCAAGCTTCCATGCTTCCTTGACTTCAGAGGGAACATACAGAGAAACACAAGGTGGCCTGAATGCTTCACTGCCTGAGGGAGTGTATAGGTCTCTTAGGAACTGGAAGGCACATTGTGTCCCAGCAGCCATGGACTCTAACCTGAAAAGCCCATAATGCATGTCTCTCAAGGCAGCTAGGCCAGGCTGACTTCATGACTCCCTGAAGTTACCAATGACATCAATGCAAATAAAGCTTATTTAACATTACTTAGTTGATGCATATCATGTTTGGTTTTCTGATATTATTACAATTAATAGCCCAATAATATTACTGTATATGAGCTAAATATATCTGCAAGAGAAATACCTTGAAGGGAGACTGCTGAGCCAGAGTAAATAATTTTGTGATTTTTAGAACTATATGGGGAAAAAAAGCACCATGAGATGCAGCTGGTGTAGACTATAGCTTTCCCTGCAATGACTTCTCCACAGTTTAAGGGGATAGCTGGCTTTGCAATAAAACCTGTGTGGAATGTCGTCTCCCGTCATAAAGGGCAGACAGACCAGCTGTGAAAAACTTCCTGATAGTTTTAAGTTGGCTTAGATGCATTTCTTTAGTTTGGCCTGGATGCCAACAGAAAGGCAAAGGAGAAGAGGAGGAGGGATGTGGGAGGAGATTTCAAATCTTCCCATTCTGGTTTATGAGAGGGGAATTTGTGTGCAAAGTTCAGTGAAAAACTAACCAAAACACCAAGTAAGCAAACAAACAACAAACAAACAAACAAACAAAAAAACTACCTCCCCCTCCCCACCCAAACAATAAAAATGACAATAACAATAACAACAAATCCCTGGCATTTGTGGGGAATGTGACTTGTCTTCCTGTTTCCACCCTGGCAACTTTCTAGCCTTCCATGTGCTTTGAGGTCCACACTTACTCATCTTCAGAGCTCAGAGAACCTGGCTCTCCCTAGGTCTTCATTCTTCCCCTTCCTTCCCACTTCAGTGACCACTCTTGCTCCAGTGCAAGAGAACTTTCCAGACTAGGAAGCAACATGCGGTATTTTTCTACTTAGAAACCTTCAGTGAGTTTGCTTATGGTAATGATGGGTCAAGCATATACCACCCTGTCTCTTCCATAGAAAGCTGTGAGAGTCCCGGAGAACATTTGTAAGTGTGGCTACTAGAAGGCACTGAGAATACAAACAGATTTAGAAAAGGGCAAGGGTCTCACAGTGTTAGTGGCAGCGGATGCAGATGAAGGAAGAGGGAAGAGAACCCCAGATCCCCAGTTTATGGTAGTTTTGGAACTATATGGGGGGGAAGCACCCAAACAATGAGGATGGTCCTAGAGAAGAGGAAGCTCAAGAGAAAGATCCTGGCACTGCTGACTCCCCCTCTACACCTCTTAATTTGATGCCAAAGAAATATTCCACTCCCAGCTCTGGGTTCATTTTTAAATCATTAATAAAAACAAGCAAGCTATTGCTTAATTTCAAAAGAGTTGGGAATTCTTCACTCAAAACAATTTCTTGCACTGCATTTCTTTGGAAAGGAAGGAAAAGTCAGGAAGTCAGGCAGGATCCAGTGATGTGTGTGAGCTGGCTCAACTGTGGTTTGCATGTGTACGGTCCTGGTTGTGAACCATGGCTTTTTAAGATATTAGCAAGAATTTGGGTGCCAGTAAGCAGTGAGAAAAGAGATTTGAAAAACCTTTCTTGGGAGATCCTCAGAAAGCCCTAGTGAATCTATAGGAAAAGGATTGTTAGGAATTGTGGAATCTAAATTCAACTAGAAGTGGTTATTTACCCACCAGCTTTCTGTTACAGTGCTGAGTACTCAGTCTTTTTGTGAGAGGAGAAATAAAGGAAAAGTAGAGAAGTCTCTCTGACCAAGATAGTGAGCTCAGGCAGTTCAGAGCTGGTAGGGGTGTTCAGTGAAGAGAAGACCACACAGCTCCTTCTGCATCTAGATGAGGTCATGAAGTCAGCGGGATTTCATCCAGAGTGGGAACAAAAGTGATAAGTGTACATTCTCAAAAGGACACTTTCTTGTTATTGTGACAAGATAACAGTAACTGAGGGAAGGAAGGAAGGAAGGAAGGAAGGGGAGGGAGGGAGGGAGGGAGGGAGGAAGGAAGGAAGGAAGGAAGGAAGGAAGGAAGGAAGGAAGGAGAGGTTTCTTTTGGCTCACAGTTCAGGAAAACATAGTGCAGAGGAGTGAGGAGTCATGGTGGTGAGGGCTTGAAGAAGATGACCACATTGTGTTCACAGCCAGGAAGCAGAGAGTGGTGAATATGGCTGCTCATCTCACTTTCCTTTTCATTTAGTCTGAAACTTCAGCCCATGAATTTGAGTTATTTATGTTTAGTGTAAGTCTTCCCACCTCCATTAACCTGATCTAGAAGCCCCTCACAGACATGCCCCAAACCATCCCCCACTAGATGAGTCTGGATCTTGTCAAGCTACAGTGAGTATTAACAACCATGGCAGCTAAGAGGCAGGTGTACCTCCTCTGTTCTACTACCCCTCTTGATAACTGGATGCTGGAATGGAGGAGTCCTTGATCATTGCAAGGAAGAACGTTGCCTACCACCTAGGAGAGCTACATATGCTCTGGACTTTTCCAAAGCAGGTACCATGCTGTGTGTTGGTGCACGCCTTTAATCCCAGCACCCAGGGGGCAGAGGCAGGTGGATCTCTGTGAGTTCGAGGCCAGCCTGGTCTACAGACCTACTTCCAGGACAGGCTCCAAAGCAATACAGAGAAACTGTCTCAAAAAACAAAACAAAAAAACCAAAAACAAACAAAGCAGCTACCATAATCCTAACTATGACATTTGACTATATTTGGGATAGTGACACCTGATGGAAGGGAATATCTCAGACAGACTACATGCAGAGCCAAATATTCCAAAACAAAATAAAACAAAACAACAACAAAAATAAACAAAAAAATCAGAAGGTGCCTTTAAGAAAGACTGTTGGGAATAGTTAGAAGGACATAGGTCAGGGAATAGGGTTGCCCAGGGAATGTGGCCTATGAAACTGAAGCTAATTTATGTGACTCTCCATTGACTTTAGTTCGTATCTGTTTGTTTGTTTGTTTGTTTGTTTGTTTGTTTCTGTTGCTCTTGGTAGCAGGGTCTACTGCTTTGTATTTCAAAGTCAGCTTAATAGCTGGGAGTACAGAAGGGCTTTTTGTCTCTCTAATGATGTTTGGCATCCAATATCCTACTACAAATACTTGCATAAAATAATGTTTGCATAAGGTGACTAAGTATACCTCATGAATCTGTTTCTCTTTTTGGTTTTATGAGTCAGTTCATTAATATGGGACTCATTAAAAAAAGACATACAGAAATTCCATCTTAAGAATAAATATACCTGAATCTCTTCTTTACTCATCCCTCTGCCCTAAGAGCCCAGGGATTGGATCCCAAAGGGATCCATAGTGTTTCTCATTTTCCAACTTTGAGCTCATCCCATTATCCATGTCTCTTTTGTAGCCTGGTTTTATGAATTGCAATTTATAGGATCACCTCTCATTATGCTTTGTGAGTTATGTCTACTTAGTAAATTAATTTTGCAGCAAATTAATTTTACTCACCCAGGAAGGCAATATGGAAATGGATGTTACATGACCAGGGGCTAAAGGACAGGAACCTGGGGCAGAACAAAGCTTCAGTTCTGGCTTGCTTCAGAGAATCCCTTTGTTGGCTACAGATGAGATGGCACATTATTAGTAGGCAGCTGTATCATACGGAGTCTTCCTTCAGTGACTGGGGACACATGGACCAAACATGCAGAAGGTCCAACAGAACTTTGAGTTCTTTTCAATATTTGAATGTGTTGTCAGTGTCAGTGGTAGAGGCTCTGGCTCCTAAGATAGTCTTCTGACTGCCCTGGCCAGTATCAGTTGGCAACCCCTTCACTGAACCACTATAGTGGTCCACTAAAGGCTGGTGAGAGTCAGAAGTTTTATTCCAGGTGGTGTCATAAGACATTTTTCTTTATGGGCATTCTCTTCTTTTTTGTGTTAGTCAGTTTTCTGTGACTGTGACAAAATACCTGATAAAAAAGATTTAAAGGAAGAAGGACTTGTGTCTATGCATGGTTTTGGACCTGGGTTGATGGCTCCATTGCTTTTGGGCCTGTGGAGAGACAGAACATGGTGATGAGGAATGGGTGGTGGAGAGCTGCTTGCCTCATAGTGGCCATGAAGGATGGCGGGAGCTGGTTGGAGGTTGTAGTTACCATTGTCTGGTAGATCCATCTGAGCTCAGCAACGCAGATAACTCCCCTCCCCTGGAGAAGGTGCTCTGTTCTCTACCTGACCTTATTTGGAGACTGTCTCTAGACCTGGACTCCTTACTTATTGCTAGTGTGACCCTGGATGCAGTTCCCTGCACAAGCTTTCCCTCGGCTGCCCTTATGATAATTAGACATTGCACTATGAGCATTACAAACTGTGCTTTCACAGATGGTAACTGAAAGAGAGAGAGAGAGAGAGAGAGAGAGAGAGAGAGAGAGAGAGAGAGAGAGAGAGAGAGAGAGTTTTTAACCCATTAATTTATGAGATTTATGAATCCACAAATGGGCTCCTCCCTTGATGAGGTCATGGCCCCCAATGAGCATCACTCCTCTGGGGACCAGTCCTTTACTACACGAGCTTTGGGAGCTATTTCATGTACAACACTGTCTTGCTGTAAATCACTTTGGTAGCTCTAGGCTTTTCTGCCTCTCATTTTTCCCCACCTTATATTTTCTATCTTGGATGTATCTTTGAGTGCTATCCAGGCCCCTGGGGGTCCACCTTACTCTCATCCTTGCCCCCCTGTCACTCCACTTGCATGTTTTCGAAACATTGAAAAAATTGATGCTTGCCATGTGGTCCAAACACTGAGAGAATTGAGGAGTCCTTTATGGTTGAAGTCAACAGTGTGCTGGTATTTTAATAATAAAAACCAGTGAATTGACAGGACTTTTTGGCAATGTTATCATGCCTCATTGTAAGTGGGTCCTCCATTAAGAGCACTTGTTCCTGTACAGGACCTGGGTTTGGTTCCCAGCACCAATGTGAAGCCAACAATCATCTGTAGCTTCACTTCCGGGGAATTCTATGTCCTCTCCTGATCTCTGAAGGTACACATATGGTGCAAGTACACATAGGCAGGCAAAACATCCATAGACATAAAAATCTAAAAAGACAATGATTCCAAGTTCTAACTGCACAACCAGTCATACATGGGGACAAACACCCATGCAGATAATAATGACAATTACAACAACAATTTAACACAATTCTAAGCCCCTCTTGGCCTCCTGGATTCTGACTCGATACAGCACACACTCCCCTGTCCTAGAGGAACGCCCTCTTGTGATCATGGGGCTCAGTTGGGGAGCAGAGGCCCATGCCCCACACTGCAGAGACTTGTCAGGAGGTCTTGTTAGTTAGAAGGGCATGGAGAAAACATGCTTCTTCTCTGTAAATGGGTTTAAAGAACAGGACTCCCATCATCTCTACTGGCTTCCTACTTACAGCTCAGACCCCAGCCCTCAGCTCCTATTTTCGAAACAGCTTCTACAAGCTTCCCTTTCAAGTTGAGATAATCCTAGGGCTCTTGAGTGTTAATCCTAACTTGGTCCTTGTGCCAGAAGAGCAAATTACCCCAGGGAGGTCCCCCAAACACCTGTGTGTGAATCCCCCACCCTGCTCCAGCAGCTTTCAGAGTCTGTGGCTCTGGCACTGGATAAGTCAGGGAGCACATTCTGCCCCTTTGTTCATGCTGCTCACTCACTGTGTGACCCAGAGAGCTATTTCTCCCTGATTTGGTCTCCAGATTCTTCAACTGTTAAATGGTGTAAGGCACACAGAGACCACCCTGGCAACAGAGTGGTATAGATAAGCAGTGTTTTTCCTAGTCTGTTCTGTCACTTTTCTCCCAGTTGTAACTACAATCTAGCCTCTTGTCTATCCAACCCTGACCCTGCTGGATATGTGACTTGGGCCACTAACATTGCTTTGGGGTTAGAGGGGATTGACTGTAAGGATTGACTGGTTCATCACGGGACAGATGGGCAGGTGGCAAAAGAAATGGCTCCAGAGAAGGAGAGAGCAGGGATTTAACATCAGGCTGAGGCAGCTGAAGGTGTTGTGGGAGGGAGGGTACTGCAGCTTCATAATATCTGCAACCAAGGAATGTTCTTGTGGTGGTTTGAGAGAAGATGCCCTATAGGCTCATGGGAAGTGGTACTATTAGGAGGTTGGAATAGGTATGCTGGCACTGGGAGAAGTGTGTCTCAGTGTTTTCCTGTTGCCTGCAGATGAAGATGTAGAGCCCTCAGCTCCTCCAGCATCGTGTCTGCCTACACTCCACCATGTTCCATGACAAAGGAAGTGTCTGCAATGAGGGCTGAGAAATGCACTCATCTATGGGTATAAGGACTAGGGTTTGGGGAAAACAGTTTAATATTACATCTTTTTAAACATAACATTATGAATTTTTTATCAAAATTATTCAGCTTTCTGTTGAAATAATCTGACCAAAAAAACTATTGCATTTCTTATAAATGAAGCATGCATATGTTCTCATGTGGTTTGTTTATAACAGTCAGTCCACAAATTCTGCATATTCTGAACTTGTGGCTGAGGTCAAAGGAGTACAAGACTGGGCTGTGTGCTTTGATAGCATCATAGCTCTAGTTCCATTCCTGTTGATGTGCTAAAAATCACTCTAGCCCAAAGCAACTCGGGACAGAAGGTTTACCTGGGTTGCTCTTACTGTCCATCTCTGAAGGAAGTCAAGGCAGGAACTCAAGCAGGAACTGCTATGGAGGAACTCTTCTGTACATCTGTACACTATAAATATGTGTTAACTCTCATTGGCTAATAAAAAGATGACAGGCTGGTAGATGGGTCAGCCAGAAACAGAGGACTCTGGGGAGGAGAATGTGGAGTCAGAGTATGCCAACCAGTTGCAGAGGAAACAAGATGTATAGAAAATGAGGTACCCCTGTGGCAAAGTGTAGATAGAAATATGGGCTCATTTCAATGTAAGAGCTAGTAACAAACCTGAGCTATTGGCCGTGCATTTATAAGTAATCTTAGGCCTCTGTGTTGGTTATATGGGAGCAGGCAGTTGAGACAGAAAAACTCTGTCTGCAAGGAACTAAAGCAGTAATCATGGAAAGCACTTCTCACTGCATCTCTCTCTCTCTCTCTCTCTCTCTCTCTCTCTCTCTCTCTCTCTCTCTCTGACTCACCCAGTGGTTCATGCTCAGCCAGCTTCTTTATACAGCCTACGCCCATTTGCATAATGATGGTGCGGCCACCCACATCAATCATCAGTCAAGACATTCTTTTTCAGATACGGTCACAGGCCAATCTGATCAAGGCAATTCTTCAGTTGATTCTCTCTCTTCCTGGAGGACTCTAGGTTATCTCATGTTGACAATAAAAACGAACCAGCACAATCAATGGAAACTTTTTTTTTTTAAACCAGAGCACATGGGGAAATGGCCTAAATGTTTAATATCTTGGATGTTCTTGGTTAAGAGATGCATTTTTAAGTTTGCATGAAAAATGATCACCTTATCTAATAGTGGGAAATGGTGCATTATCAAAGACAGATGCCAGATGAAACCTGTCAGGCAAAAGATGCCTTGTGATGCATCCTGAAGACTTCCTCACTTGCTGGAGTTACTCTACTTAGAATCCCCAGCACCCTCCTCACCTGCTCTGTGACCTTGAACAATGGCTTCAAGTCTTCTAAGTTCTGCTTTCTCCTTTTGCAGAATGGAGATGCTAACCCCCACTTTACAGGGCCAGTGAGGGATTCAGTGACTCACACAGTTCCTGATCCGGAATGAGTATTTGATGAATGCTAGCTATCACTGGCTTTATTTTGTTTTCATAAGCTATTAGTTACTTGGACATTTAGACAAATGGGGAAAAATAATTTTCAGTTTACAAACCACACTGACAGAACAGAATAAAACCACAGTGGTGCTGATCATTGAAGATGAGTCACAGAGATTGTACCTGTGAGCAGCTGATAGTGTCTCCTCTTCTCAAGGCCCTTCTCGGGGACATGACAATATGATGTAAGCAATGGTACCTTGCTTTGGTATAGTTAAGAGCAGAAGTAATCATATTCTTCTCACTATCCTTCCGCCAAACAAAATTTAAGACATTTAGACCTAATACCTTAGCAAAAGGAAAACAAATGGTTCTACTGAAGAATACACAATAAATACATATAAAATTATATTTCATTCGGGTCTTCCCCAGCCATCTACTCAGAGGGTACCAGAAATCTCCCCAGAAAGGGAGGAGGAGTGAAAGGTAGAGATGATGGACAGGAAGAACACTCTGTGGAAAGAGTACTTCCTCAAATGATTAAAGTGAACTGTGTACATATTTGGGATTATCATAATGAAACACTATTGGAGAAGAGTTCACAGAGTCCCACCTCTAGCTGACGAGCTCTTGGCAATTGATTGCTGCTGGGAAAGGCTAGTCAATTTTTCTTCAGAGAGGCTACCCCTGAGAGATTCTCATGCACCAGTAGATGGGCTTTCACTCATGTACATACAGACAGCACTAAGCTGATCTGGTGAATTTCAAAACAGAACTTAGGGAAGGAGAATAGGATAGAAGTTAAAGGGAAGGAAATGGGGGTGAACTTAATCAAAACACATTATATGCACATGGAATTCTTAATAAAAATACAGGGACCAGAAAACTTTTATATGATTTAAGAAACATGTTGGCTGTAAATACACATGCATGCACACATGCATGCACATGCTCAGAATACATCCATGATGATGCTTCCATCAACTTTATCATCTTAATATATATATATTTGTTTTGGTGGTGGTGAATTTTGCATCATCTTGTCTAGACTTTGCACCAAGGTTTTGATCTTTAATCTCAGGAGACTTTGGAAAATAGATCAGCTTCTGTAGCCTGTGTGGGCCTCACCCACCTGAAGCTCATTAGGAGGGAAAGAATTGGCTGACAACATCAACTCTTCCTTGGGCTTTCAGCCTGCCTGGTTGCCTAGACATTTTTAAACTTGCCAGCCCCTTACACCAATTCCCTATAAGTCTTTTTCTCCCCTCTTTTTCTTTTCCTTCTCTTACTCTTTTTGCTCTCTCAGTTTTGCTTCTCTGAATGTTGACCAACAACAAAAACAGATGTGATGACTAAACTTGATCATCAGACTGAATCTGGAATCAATTAAACCCAAGCTGCTGAGCTGCTGGGCCTTCACTCCTAAGAGGAATTTTCTAGATCCAGTTATTGAAGCAGAAAAACCTACCCCATTTCCTAAGCTGGGGGCACCTTCTGCTGGCAGCCCAGACTCGTCTTTTTTTTTCCTGCTTGTTGCTGTGGCATTCCTTTATGAATGCTTGGACCAACCTCTTCAGGCTTCCACATATAGACTCAAGAGCAACAGCTCTCCAGAAATCATCAGGCCTTCAGCATCAGACTGAAACTGCTGGGAAATCCAGCCTCATGAACTAACAACTATTGGGTTCTCCGTCTTTTCAGTGGAGACAGCCATTGTTGGGCTACCTAGACCATAACATGTAAGCCAATATAATACCATTCATTCTATCATTCTGCTCCTATAGAGAACCCTAACTCATATAGCAGGTGTCAGTCAAGTAGAAGATGTGCATAAGGAACATCAAACTCACTTTCTGTTGGGTTGCACTGTTCACACACTGTAACATTACAAATTAGTCTCACACTGGTATTTGCTAAAGTAAATGGGAAAATTAATTTTAATAAATTTAGAGCAGCAATTTCTTTGTGAGGATATTATTGCTGTTTCTCAACAAATGTGTCCCCTTAGTACCTGGCCATCATATTCCAGAGTAGATTTCTAGGGAACACTTGTCTCATGGTGATGACAGACATTCTGATTGGAAATCCTTTATCAAAACAGAGCCTTTAATGAATAGTTGAAACACAGATGTCAAGCGGTAGGCTAGAATTCTGAAGGAAACTGTCTTTCCTATGGTTGGCTGTGTATTTGTGTTTATGGCTCTCAGAAGGAAACCCCCTGAATATCAAAAAATTTTAGTGGTTCTTCCCCCATTAAAAGAGACCAGCATATAGTGACGGGACAGTGGGTTCTATGGCAGGGCTTCCAGGAAGGGAGAAAAAGGCTATTAGTGTTTGTAGTATGGTGGGTGGAGTTCTACCAACACCTAACTCATCATGTCCATCATGGTCAGGACTACTGTTAAGTCCCATGTCATCAACTAGGACCTTAAATACCATTGCACCATTGAAGGGTCCCAGAGCAAAAAGCAAGAATTCCACATTTCACAGGTTACAGGGGCATCAATCACAAACCTAATCCATGGAATATCCTCCAGTGGCACAGTCTGGAAGTGTTAGGCTATGTCCAGAGATTCATTTTAGCTATTCTCACTTTCTGGATGCATTTCACCTTTGAAGTTGTTACTGCTCTAACCTGGCAGCAAGCCATGGGGTTTATTCCGCTGTTTCTACATACAGCTGCAGTGGCCAGTTTCAGGGCACTCTGCAAATGAATAACATCCCACTCAGTGCTCAGCTAAGTGGGGAGGGGGACAGGGCATACAAGAGGGAGTCTCCCAGGGTTACCATGGCTTTTGTCTATCAATTACGTAGACAATTCCTCATGGTGAAAGTTAGTCTTTTTAGAAAATTGTTCATAGGTAACCAATGACCAGAAAATCTTGTTGCCATAGAAAAATTGACCCTAATTTGCTTCTCATACATCTATGAACTCACTGTGGATTGGCTGTTCTTGGCTTGGCTGTAAGTTGACTTACAGCCTGTTCTACCTGTCTGTCTCCTGAAGTCAGTAAACTATGTTAGCTACAGTCTTCTTTTGCAGGAGTGCATGTGGGTGAACATATTCTAGCCTCTGCTAATGTTGTACTGACATTACAGTTCACATGGCCCAGCTTAGCAACAATAGCAACAGGAAAGCTATGTATCTCTTGCTTGTCCAGTGGCAGGGAGCAAGTACCAAATCCCCCAAGCAACCGATCTGGTGAAGGCTGTCCCACAGTCTGGCCGTCTTAGTGATAGTAACATACAGTGTTTGGAATCTCATGACATTTCCTCTGAGGGATCCTCTCTCCTCTTAACAATGGCCATCCACAGCTCCTCTGCAAATCCTAAGGTCTTACAGCACTGCCCTGTGGATCCCAAGCTATGAATCACCAGCTGCAACTGTCTCTTAGGGTGAAACTCGGGGTCTAGTGCAGGCAGAAATAGTGTGATAAAGGAATATAGCTCAGAAGAGGTGTGATCATGATAAATCTGAGTTCTCTGCTCCACTTCATTTGAACATAATCAAAATATCCATTATTATTTTTGCTGTTCAGTTGCCCAAACTGTCACTGTTTGTATGCCTCTTACTTAATACTGAGTGGATTAATTATAGAGGAATGAAAGTCATGGTGACTTAAACATGTTAATTGTCTGAACATTTGTCAGCTGTGATGTCTAATGCCCAATATAAAAGACTACCTTAAATTGAATAATATTGTTATTTAATTATCTGTGATTGAGTTAGAAGTTAATTAGTACATATGTATTCCAGGGTTTCCAGAAGTCTATCATTGGTTTATGTAAAAGTAGAGAGATTGAGTTGGGTAGGGCACTATTTAGGGATGCATGACTACATCAATTCATTTTGTTCAACCAGTTTTGAAGGCTGATGTTTGTTAGTAATTATTATGCCATTTGTGCAAGTCTCCCCCTACTACTTGGGGAAAAGTTGATAAGCAAATTGGAATATCACCAACCAACAGATTGATCATGTATGGTTTATTACTAATCCTACTTTCTCATAAATGGGAATGACTGTCCCTTCCAACAATGTCTGTCTCTACTGAAGGGTGATGGGCATGAGAACAGTTGCACATATTTCTTTCCTAACTGTCACACCAAGTTTCAACAGGGCTTTCCCCTGTCCCTAGACAGGTCAGTGAATGACAAGGTGGGAGAATCTTAGCCCTGACATCAGAACCTTGGCACTTGGACTTGGGTCAGGCAGGATTTGGTAGGTGTTCTTACCTGTCTGGACCTTTGCTTTGTCTCATGTGAGAGGGGACCATTGCAGTATGGTTTCATGTTCCATCTTATTCCTACTTTCGAATGTCCTAACTCATCTCTCTCTTCTTCTAGAAGGTACATGTTTAACTTCCAGCATTCCTATCTGCTGATCACCTCACTGGACTACCAATGTTTTAATTATGAGTTCCCTTCAGCGACTCCTTTCTAGGATACTTGTGCATGCTGAAATCAAGGGGAGGGTGGCTTTTTCTTATCACATCAACATCCTTTGGAGGGGATGAGGAAGTCTCCTTTCTTTAGTGAATTAGAGTAATGATACCACGATTATCCCCCTAATTAGTCTCTGCCACCTAATGAAGAGATGGAGGACAGTGTGTGTGTGTGTGTGTGTGTGTGTGTGTGTGTGTGTGTGTGAGAGAGAGAGAGAGAGAGAGAGAGAGAGAGAGAGAGAGAGAGAGAGACAGACAGAGAGAGAGAGAGAGACAGACAGAGAGAGAGAGAGAGAGAGAGAGAGAGAGAGAGAGAGAGAGAGAGAGAGAGAGAGAGAGAGAATCTGTTTCCTATTTAAATGGCTCTGGGTTTATCTCTGCAGCTCACCTGAGGTGGTAGCAGCAGCTCACTCTCCTGCCTCTTTCCCCTTATCTAAGGAAGGACAGAGCTATAGGTCTGTGAGAAGCCCAAGAAGCATTTGGGCCATTCGGGAAGCATGTAATAAAATAGGTCTGTGCAGAGAGAATAGATGCATTTGGAACTTAGCTGTTAACATTCTGGTTGTGAGAGCCAAACAATTAAGCTCTTCCCTCCTGGTTGCCCAGCTGTAAACTCTCTTGCATTAATATCAACTTTTTTTCTTCAGCTGGCACTAATCCATTATTGTATGTGTGGGGCTTCAGCGACCCTTAAAAATGCCAAAAGCTGCCTGGCAGAGAATAGAGGAGGGAATCTAAAGGTCCCAGAGAAAAATCAGCAGCATTTCTATGCATGATCAATGAGCTTACCTAAAATTAAAATAAATAAAAAAACCAATTGCTTTTATAATAGCCTTACAAAAGAACAGATTTAATCAAGAAGGCAAAAGATCTGTAGACTGAAAACCACATGGAAAAAACTGAAGAAGACATACACAAATACAAAGGTATTTCATGGTTAAGAATTGGAAGAATTAATATTGTCAAGATGTCCAAATGCTGACTGTCGCCTTGGCAGGCTCTAGAGTCACTGAGAAGTCACACCTCTCAGGGTGTCTCTGAGGGAGTGGGACAGAAGCCCTATCCCTGGTGTGATTGGCCCTGCGCTGTGGACTGGATGCTGGTCTGAGTAAAAAGCAGAAGGCAAGCCAGGCTCTAACATTCATCTCTCTGCTTCCTGACCGTGGATGCCCTTTGATCAGCTGCCTCAGGCTCTTGCTGCCATGACAACTCTATCTCCAAACTGTGAGCCAAGATAAAGCCTTCCCTCCTTAGGTTCCTTGTGGAAATGAGCAACGGAGCTAATGTACCATCCACAGCAACCTATAGGTATAATGCAGGGTTCCATCAAGGTTCCAATGACAGTTTTTACAGATCAAGAAAAACAAAATCCAACCCTGAGCAGCCAATAGCCAAAGCGATCTTGAGGAAAACAAAACAAAACAAAACCTGCAGTGATCATAGGTCTTGAGATATGTTGCAACTATAGGAATTAAAACAGTATCACACTGGCATAAATACAGATGCATTAATCTGTAGTTCTCAGCCTGCGGGTCACATTCTCGGATATCCTGCATATCAGATATTTACATTATGATTCCTAACAGTAGCAAACTTACAGTTATGAAGAAACAATGCACTAATTTTATGGCTGGGAGTCACTACAACATGAGGGGAACTGTATTCAAGAGTCTCAGCATTAGGGAGGTTGAGAAGCTCTATAAAAGCCCAAAGTTAAGACTATGCATTTTGATTTTGACAGGGGCGTTATAATGAGGTAAGAAGAGTTTGTTCAACAAATGGGGCTGGGAGAAGAGGATATTCATATGCAGAAGTTGGACTCGTCTCGCCATGTACAAAAATCAACCCCAGATGGATTAAAGATTTAAGCACAAAACTGGAAGCTGTAAAACTCCTAGAAGAAAGCCTAGGGGAAATGCCACAGAATTAGTATAAGCAACACCTTTTTAAAATTAAACACAATAGCACAGGCCCTCTTCTGACCTCCGTGGGCACCAGGCGTGCACATGGCCCACACATACATACAAGCAGACAGAGCACTCATACACATAAGATAGAATAAACAAATATTTAAAATTTTTAAAAAGGGGGCTGGAAGGATGGCTCAGAAATTAAGGTCACTGACTGCTTTCCCAAAGGACCGGGGTTCAAATCCCAGCACCCACACGGCAGCTAAGAATGTCTGTAACACCAAGATCTGACACCCTTACACAGACATACATGCAGATGGAACACCAATGCACATAAAATAAAAGTAAATGAATTTTAAACATTTTAAGAGAAAGTTTACTATGAAAATTCTTTAAAAGCCACTGAAAGGGACCCTTTGTTCATCCTTGGACTGTGAGGGTCTCGGCAGCCTGTACCCCAGTCCTGGAAACCATTCTCCTGGCATTCCTTATTCGACTCTGAAACCTAAGAGGGACTGGGGAGAGAGTACCCAGGGGATAGCTACAGTTTCTGGGTTTTGTGGGCTCCGTACCCATGAGGTAGGGTTTTTACAATCACCACAATTCCTGATTGCTTTTCTCTTTCTTCTTGAGCAGCGAAGCCCATAAAACCATCTGTCCACAGAGGAAATATAAACACATCCCTGAAAGGATAGCTCTGGCCCTCTGGCCATCCATGTTTGGGGCTTCCCTCCTTGGGTTACTGCCTGTACTGGGAGATCAGTAACAACGATGCACTGTGTAAGGCTACACCATCATTAAAGGGCGTACGAGTGAACAGAAGGGAGTTCTAAAGAGAGTAGAGAAAGGCTTCTTTTTATTTATTTACATTTCATATGTGAGTACAGTCTGCTGACATCATTTCACATGCCCTCTCTGCCCTCCAGTTCCCCGCTTCCTGCCCATCCCCCCTTCGGTTCATAACCTCTTCTCTGATAGTTATTACTGTTACACACAGCCACACATGTACACTTATGCACACACACATACATGCAGCCTACAGTATGTAGTGTTGCCTGCATGTATATGTACTAATGGTTAACCACTTAGGATTGCAAATGGTTGCCTAAACAAGACTTACATAATGGCCACTCCAGTCACAAGGACCCATCCCTGTGCAGAGCTGCGGGCTGAGAATGCATGCTGAACCTGCGGCATTGGCAAAGCAGCAGCATTGCTTCCAAATGAGGGATGCCTTGGGAGGAAGTGGGAGGGCATGAACTGTCTGCAGAGCTTACAAGAACATGTCCCCTCCTCGTGTCCAGATAGGCATCTCTATAGTGCACCAGGCAGCCTCAGTCCCATAGCACAGAGTCCATGTGTATAACACACCAGAAACATAGCTATGTGTTAATCTCTTCACCCTAGACTGCCTTTTGGCTTTGCTCTTATCCAGGAAAAAGGAAGCAGGCAGCCTCTTCCTGGTCTGCTGGTCTGTGTATGCAGCTGAGGAGTCATTTCTTGTGGTACCCAAGATGCTCTGTTTTCCCCTGGCACTTTTAACAAAGTCACTTTTAACCGGCCATCTTCCTCTGTGTTGTGCAATTGATCTTCAGGCCCAAGGGCTGGGCCAAACCTGAATCTAAACTAAATGTCTTGTTGTATTCAGCTCTTCACTCCAATCTATCAAGATCAGTTTGGAGTGTGATTATATCATGAGAACAGAAACTATAATTCACTCACAGATCAAATGAGCTTGTCTTGTCCATTTTTATCAGCGTCAGAGTTCTGAACCTTTTCCTACCCTCCTCCTGTCTGAGAGGAATGAGACTCTCCCATCCACACTGATGCTGATTGCTGAGACTGTATTGTGAAGGGCCTAAGGAGCAGAAACATTCTTCAATGGTCAGGTTGCAGAGAACGTGTGAATTCAAAGTCTCCAAATCCTTTCTCATTGTTCTAATTAGCCACCCAGAAGGGCTAATAGACCCGCATTGATAATTGTGATGAATATAAGGCTACATTGCTAACTACTTCACTGTAGTCTGACTTCTATCTATTGATCATTTGTGTGTGTGTGTGTGTGTGTGTGTGTGTGTGTGTGTTCATCCAGTAATTGATATGTGCTATAGTACTATTAAGACAACTCCTTAAGTTAACACCTTGCAAAGAACCCTTTAGGACACCCCCTAAACACACACACACACACACACACACACACACACACACACACACACACCACTAACCTGCTCCTGAGTTCTTTCATGCAAAAGTCAGAATTTAGCATTCCTAAGGGCTTTTGAAATTTAGACTTCACAATACAGGAGGATATACACATTTGGAAAAATGCCTGGCCCTCCTCAGAGCACTGGGCATCACAGAGTGCTCTGTGTGCTCGCCCACAGCCAAAGCAGCATGTGTAGGTAATTACATAATCTCAACACAATATAATAGATTTTCCTATTACAGGCATTGTACCTTAGATATGCATTTCCTCCAGACATTTTCTAGCTGGCTTTATTACCTCTATTTCTTTTAGTCAATTATATGTTAGTCTTTTTCATTTCCTTTGAAAAGTCAATAAAAACATAATTAAAAAAAAAAAAAGAAGAAGAAGTCCTATTGGAAAAGGCTGTCATCCATCTCATTGTCTGGGTTGTTTAAGAAACGTTTATCTGAGGACCGGGAGTTTCTTATTTGCATTGGCCTTGCCTTTGTGTATCTAGCCACTGTGACAGAAAATCCCTTTCCTGAGTTGGTGGGCCTCAAAGGCCTCTGAAATGAAGGCCATGTGGCAGATGTGGAACAGGTGGCCAACCCTGCTGGAAATTAACCCTTTTTAGCCTCCTCCTCCCTCTTTCCCTTCTCCCCTCCCTCTGCAACGCAGGCGGCAACATTGCTCTTACACGGATGAAAAAAAAACGGATGTGAGATGAAATTCAACATCTTTAAAGCATGCTACGGAATCTTTAGAAGAGAAAACACAGGCAAAGGAAATCTAAGGAGGTAAGGGGTGAACCCTTCCACAAGAGCTGCTACTCTAAAATTGTCAGGCAGGCAGGCAGGCTGCAGGAGCAACAGTGGGTGGCTGATGTGTGTGATAGTGAATGTCCTCAAGGGATCCAGTTATGAAAATCATTGTGCACAATGAGGTACGCTTTTGTGGGGAATTTTTTAAATATATAAAATGTAACAAAGCATTGCTCCCACCCAAAGGTCATTTCCATTAATGTGTAGCATAGATGTATATTTTTCAAAAGTATCATTAAACCATATGCATTGAAACGTACCCTTCCACCTTGAGTCTGGCTGGGGATGTTGTTCAGTGTTAGAGCCCTAGCCTAGCATGTGCAAGGCCCTACATTTAATCCCCAGTACTGAAAAAGAAAAATCACTGAACTTGTTTAGCATTATTTAAATGTATCTAATGGATACAAAGTATTCCATCATTTGAACACAAATCAATTAATTTAACAGATTCTTACTGGAATCCTAGTTATTAAGTATCACTGCATACACAGATCACTTAGATACACATTTTTGTGTACATCCATTTCTTACTAGGAGAATTTCCAAGATGCTGGTTTGGTAGGCTGAGATACGTAGAGACAGCTCCCAACTTAACTGCATTTTGGCTTCAGTTTTTGACACTATGGTGGTACAGAAACAATATGTGTTCAGTTCAAAATGCACTTCTGAATTCTGAGGTTTGATCACTCCCTGGACTACTGACTGACATGGTTATCTTGCTGTTCTGGGTGATGGCAGCAAGTTCAATTCCAGGGCAGTCCATATGGTGAATATGAATGGCCAAGGCTGTGGTGTGGCCAAGCTGTGAGGTACTGCTGGTCAAGTGTTTTGGATGAATTCTTGATTTGCAATATTTTCAATATACTATGAGCTCATCTGGACTCAGAATTCAGCTTCATGGATAGTAGGAAATGATCTGTATTTCAAGGAGTTTTAAAAGCACAAGTGATCAAATTCTGTCAAAAAAAAAAAAACTCTAGGAATTTAAAAACACATCAGCAATAAATGAATGAACTAGCCTAAGTGTTTTGTCTACAACCCTGGAAATTATTATTCACTAGTCAGTGACCCCAAGATCCAGCCATTCCCTAAAACCACCACCATTTTTTTTATAGTTTAAAGTGACACTTTGGGGCTGGAAGGATGGCTTAGTGGTTAAGAGTACTTATTGCTCTTCCAGGGGACCTGGGTTTGGTTCTTAGCACTGGCATGGTAACTCACAACCATCTGTAACTACAGTTCCAGGAAATCTGACACTGTCTTCTGGCTCCCTAGGCATCAAATGCAATGGACATCCATTCATGCAGACAAAACAAATTTTTTTTTAAATTACCCTGGCAGGGCCTGAAGAAACCTGCCTTTAATTCCAGCATTCAGAAAACAAAGGCATTCTGACCTCTTTGAACTTGAGGCCAATATGATCTTTATAGAAAGTTCCAGGTCAGTCAGGGCTGTATAGTTTGACCCTATCTCCAAAACAATAACAACAACAACAACAACAACAACAAACTTGCAATTTTTTGTTTATTTCTTTCATTATTGGAGAAGTTGAATGTGGCCCCTTGTGTATCAGTAATTTTCATCTCTCATGTTTATAAATTGCATTTTCACATCTTTAGTCTTGTTTGCCTGAGAGAGTTCATACTTTTCTTAATAATTATAAAGAGGTCCTTATATGCTGTCTTAGTTTTCTTTCTATTGCTGTGACATCATGTCCAAAAGCAACTTGGGGAAGAATTGATTTGTCCTATGTATCTAGAACATAATCCACAGAGGGAGCTCAAGGCAGGAACCTGGAGGCAGAAGCTGATGCAGAGACCACGGAGGGTGCTTCTTACTGGCTTGCTTCCCATGGCTGGCTCAGCCTGCTTTCTCATAGGACCCAGGACCACCAGCCCAGGGACAGTACTCTTCCCAGTGCACTGGGTCTTCCCACAGTAATCACTAATCAAGGAATTGTCCCACAGACTTTCTGACAGGCCAGTCTAGTGGTGGCATTTTTCTCAGTTGAGGATCCCTCTTGCCAAATGACTATGTCTTGTGTCGAGCTGACAAAGTAGCCAGCACATACACTGGGGCATGCCATACACATTCCATATCTGGTAAGTCTGTATCTCTCAAAGGCTTTTAGAAAATATTAAACAAAATGTGTCTGTCTGTGTGTACATGAGTACAGGACCCTCAGGGGACACTGGACTCCCTGGAGTTGTAGTTACAGGAGAGACAAGAGTTACAGTCGTGAACCGCCTAGTGTGGGTGCTAAGATGTGGGTGCTGAGAACTGACCTCTCACCCTCTGCAAGAGCAGTTAGTACTCTTAACCATGGAGCCAGCCCAACAGTCCCTGAAAGTTTTTTTTTTTAAGCCTATATAAGCTTTCTTTTTTACACAATCAATGTTTATTCTTTTGGAAGTCTCTCTTCTATAATGCCTTTGCTACTCCAAGTCTGGCTAGCTTTAACTTTTATCTTGTTCTGCTCTTGTTTCTTATTCTCTCTTACATTGCAGTAGTTTGCTTCTTGTTACTATAACAAAATGCCTGAGAGCAGGTAATTAAAAAATAAACTAAAGGTTTATTTGTCATAAAGTTTTGAAGGCTAAATATATGACCAGCAAGGCACTGGCTCTGGTGATGGTCCCTTCCATTGAGCCACACCACTACAGGTGGCATCACAGTGACAAGAGGTGTGGGAACAAGATATGGCTGAGCAAGTAGCCAGCGCACTTGAGGAGTTATGATAATGTGCCAGTAGACTCCCACCACCTCCAGCATCTCCGTGCTGAACATGGAGCCTTAGAGAGCAAGCAACATTCAAAGTGCATCCAGTCTCTTTGCAGTAAAGCCTAGAATAATGTGAAGAGTGTTTCTCTTTATTTCAAACAATTCACCTCATCACTCTTAGTTTTTCTCTAGGTAGTTTGACAGAACATCTATTATGGTTTTTCATCTGAAACATTGCCCAGCATCTTCTGTTGAAGGCTCTGTCTTCAATACAACAGAGGTCAGAGGAAAGGCTGTGGAGAGTTATTGGATTATGAAGGCTCTGTGTGCACCACTGGCTTAATCCACTAATAGAGTCGTAGCTTTTAGACTATTTGGAGGTGGTGAAGGTCTCTGGTGCCATGTCCCTGAGAGGTACATTTTGTCTCTGGCCCTTCCGTTGTCACTTTGTTCTCTGGATACCATGAGGCGAGCAGCTTTGCTTTCTACTGTGAACTTCTTCCTAGCATGCTCTTCTGCCTCATCATGGGCCCAGACACAATGAAGCCAAGTAGCTTCGGACTGACATCTCTGAAACCATGAACCCAAACGAACCACCCCCACCCTGAAGTTGGCTTTGTTCAAGTGTTTTTGTCATAGTGCTGGGAGTTAACTAAAAGATTATCTATGTCAACCCCTTCCTGTGTCTATATCTATTTTTCTTTACCTTGCTGTTCCAGACAATTAAAACCAGAGTAGCTGCTGCTGTTGTCTGCATTTGTTTTTATTTTGGGAGCCAAAATGATGTGTTTTAATATCTAGCCTCAAGAGTCCATTTCCTCTTAATTCTCATGCTTTAACTTCCTCTTATTTGGTGTTTCATATTGTTTTCCAAACAAATTTGCAATGATTTTGTTAAAATACCCCCTTTATAATTTTGCTAAAATCTCATTAAAAATGTAAATTGACTTGAGGAATCAATCTTCTTAAAATTTCAATGGCCTTCCATATGAAACTGACCAATTGAACACACATCCATGTTCTGTCGTGACCCCCCCCAAAAAAAAAAACAATGGTGAACAATAGAAAAGTCAAAATCCATGGGAGTTCAGTGCTGGGAGGGTTAGATCAGAGGACACAAAACCACAGCATATCTCTGGAGGACAGAACAGAAGGACGTGAAGCCTGCCCTGTGTCAGAAATGGACGCCCAATATCTGGACTGAAGGAAAGCAAAGAGCTGAGACTTACAACAGGAGATGCTGAAATTCTCTGTGTAAAACAAATACCTCCTGTGCCTGTTTCAGCCCCCTCCCCAGGGAAAAAAAGCCCCAAGCTAGACATCCCAGCGCAGGACACCTAACCCTCTCACTGTCCTCTACAGTAGCACGTTTTGAGGACAATGCTGTGGCTGCCTGAATTTTGCTTTCCCCTGTGAGGGAAATCTCTCTGTCTAGACTCATGGAATCTTGTCCATGGGAGTTGGTGATGGAGTGTCAGATTATCTCCAGCTTCTACTCTGTCTTCTCTTGAGGAGAAGCTTGGAGGCAGCTTCTCTGTGTGTCTGTGCAGTGTCGGGGGTGGGGAGGCGCACCCTGGTGACTTAGTAGTCCACCATTTCCATTATAGAAAGAGCATGAATCCCTGGATTTCGGCGTTGATTTTGTCATTTTTATTAGAATGGGGGACAGCGACTATCAGACGCCTGGGCTAGTCTCTTCTTACCTGATGTCTGAGACTAGTCATATTTGAGTTTTTGCATTTACTCAAATCATGTGAGAATTTTCAAACAAGTCGGAAAGGTGAACTGGGGTGGTGGCAGGAAGTCAGGGGATAATGACATCTGAGAGAGGACTTGAAGGATGGGTGAGATTCAAATTGACAGATATGGGAAGAGGGCCCAAGCATAAAGATGCAAACACAGAGGTGAAAGAAAGCTATAAAACCAAGTGTCCTGGAGAAGCTGCGGGTAGGGTACTCACAGCCCATTAGTCTGGAAGAGAGGTTCTCACTTTATGTTCTCTAAGTCACAGTGAGCAGACGTTTTAGAGGCTGAAAGATGTGTTCCAGACAGAGCAGTGAAACTCCCCCAAAGGATAAATCTATCTTTCTAGTTATGAGAAGATCAGCTCAGAGCCCTTTGGGGCCATCTACCAGCTGGACAGCTGATCCCCGGTACACAATGGTGTCTATAGTAAACTTCCTAAAAGTGGTCTGGGCCATCACCACAAACACATGACACAGAGCAGAGGCCCCACAAGGATGGGTGATGTTGTGCCCTAGATTCTGAAAACTCGGTCCCTACTTTGGAGAAGAGTGGGTGTGACTTAGAGAACATCCTGGAGCATGCTGGATGGAGCCAGGAAGAGGGCCAGATGGCAGACACGACATCCTCTCCCTGGGAGAAGGTAGGAAGTGACAAAGAAGTGGTGCCAAGACTGGTGATCCAGGGTCGTAAGACCTCAGAGGCTTCCCAGCAGCTCTGATGCCAGGACCAGTTTCTCAAGGAAGGCTTGCACAGTGTGGCATCACTCTTCAGCCATGCCCACATTGGTCCCAGTCTTTGGCTTAGGCAAAGTTCGATAGAAACAGGAGACCCCGGTGCCATTATTTCAGCTTGCCTCTTTCAATTGGCTGAGTCAGCACAGAAAGGGAGCAACGAAGGAAATGGCGCAATCACTTCTCAAATACACAATTGTGGTGTTTTCCTGTTGCACAAAGTGATGCGTGACATGTGTGAAAGTAAAACAAATGATTTGTTCTTAAAAAGTAAGAAGATGGATCATTAATTTTCTTATCATATACATAATGTGTGCTTGTTAGGAAAAACCCAGTTAAATGAAAGATTCCTTTCGTCATTCCCAGATGCTAGTCTATAGGCCATCCTTTCCTTCTCTATATATATATGTATTGTAAAAACTGCATCTTCATTAAATATCTACTCATGAATACATACATATGTATATAACAACTCATATATTTGTGTGTAAATTTTTTAAAAGATTTGTTTTTGTTATGTGTGTATGAGTATTTGCCTCCGTTTATGTGTCTGTACCATGTATGTGCAATGCCCATGGAGGCCTGAAGGGGGAGTGGGATCCCCCAGAACTGGAGTTACAAAAGGTTGTGAGCTGCCACACAAGTGCTGGGAACCCGAACCCGATTCTCTGCAAGAGCAGCCAGCGCTTTAACCACTGAACTATCTCTCCAACCCTCTTGCGTGCTTTTTTATAAACACTATTCTTTACGTTATGCTTGTAATCTTGAGCAGGGATAATTTCAAAAGATGCCAGGGTATCTCCCATTGGCAAAAAAAAAAGTAAGGTTAAAGTATATATAATTTTTACAAAACTAGTTTCTGCAGAGATATTAGCAGTTATGTGTTAAATTGCCCAATAGCTGTGGATGAAAGGGGTGATGCTATTCCTTCATAAGAGATATGGTTTTCTGTTTCATCCTAACTGAACCAATGGAAAGAAAGCCACAGAAATAGATCCTGTACCTGTGGTGACCATGAAGACGCCTCCTCTTAAGACAAAGAAGAGAAAGGTGAGCTGGACCTCACCTTTGTGACTAAGTACTTGTACCTAAGTACAAGTGAGTCACAGAGAGAAGAGCATCCACATTTATCCCCATAGTATCCCGCCTGGCATAGGATACTTTTCCAGTTAACAGTGCCTTGAGCACATCTGTTTGCTCAGCAAATGTCTTCATGCCCCAGGTGCTGTTCTGATGCTGGTAGCATTGCCACAAAGCAGGACTCTGCTGTGCTCTGTAGCCTTCTCCTTCCAGTTAGGGGAAGCAAAACCTAAACATGCCTGTGCTGAGACAAACAGAAACAATGTGAGAAGACCAGGAAGGGGATGTGGGCAGGGAGCCAAGGCCTTGACCAGGCATGGCTGGTAAGTGTCTGAGCTCTTTGGGAATTCTCTGGCAGGCTTTGGACGGAGAGATCCCAGAGCTGGCTCAGGTCACTTTGAAAGTGTCCCCAAAGACTGGGTTGCAGGTAAATTGAGAAGCAGGGGTCCTCTGGGGCTCTTAGAACATGGGGTAGCAGTTATCTACTGCTACTGGAGTATAAACTCCTGAAATATAGATTTAATAGCCTTAAAGTAGAAGGGACTTTGTTCGAACTTCTGGATGATTTTAAGTGAAAACATGGACCAGCTCTTGGAATGGATCAGCATGGCAGGGAGCAGGTGAGAGTCTAGGAATGAGCCCTGGGGTCATGCTCCCTACTGATGCAGAAAGTCCTTTCCCAAGCCAACCTGGAAAGAGGTTTGGAGTTCATGATGGTCAAACACAACCTGGTCCTCAGTAAGGTTTGTGGATAATGGATGATGAAAAGGACCAAGACAAACCTAGTGACTGAAGTCACCAGCCAGGGCTGCAAGGCAGGCAATGCTGAGTCAGGCTGCTAACAGAACAAATACCCTTGTGAGGGAGGAGAGAAGCCTGCAGAACTCCAAGCTCAAGAGAGAGTGGAAGTCCTTGACCCTCAAGAGCTGTCTGCCTGTGTTCATCATCTCCTCTGCACATGTTTCCTCCAGGCGCCTGGGTGCCTGGCAACAGTCTGTTGGATGCTCATTACTTCTAGTTAATCCAGCTCAAGGCTGTACCGTGGTATAATTAACCAGTGAACTCTTAGCTTTGTCCTAGCTCCCGAGGCTACTATTTGGGCAAGGATACTTGAATATTTTTTTTTCAACTGCTAAATCTTGGCTCATTTTCAATTTTCCAAGTACCTGTGCCATTGATTCAAAAGCAGAGATGAGGAGGGTAGATAAGCATTAGGTGGACACACTATAAATGAGCATTCATGATTCTATTCCAGACTGGCCAGGGGTTGATGGCGTAAACTAAATCACATTTCTCTAAAGAGGAAAGTAAGAATATCATCTCCTAACCTGGCCCAAAGAGACCTCACAAACCCCAGAGAGACACTCTTGCCCTTCCTGTTGTGAACGGGTGTGCTTTTCATACTAACAGTCATTTGCCATCAAGTGCTTCTGGTGGGTGTGTTCCATATCCCAAAAAGAAATGACAGCTACAAAGAAAAAAAAAATGCTTCCTACAGAGCCTTGTGATGGGTGAATCATTTATTTCCTCATTGGAACTATAACTTCCAGAGGGCAACTTCCTGCTGGTCTAAAGCACAGTTATTAATTTTGTACGTTCTTAACTGGATCATGTTCTAACCAAGAACTTTATTTTCCCACAGTTCTGGAGTCTAGAAGCTTGAGCATGTCAATCAGACCTCTCTCCCATTGGTTGGATGCTCGGTACCCTCTGTGGTCCTTACTCTGTATGTGTCCACATCAGCCTCCTTGTCTCTCTTCTTCTAAGAACATTTGCCATCTTAGATTAGAGCCTGTGATGGTTGTTTTTTTTTATCAATTTGACAAGATCTAGAATCACCAGTGTCAAACCTTCAGGTATGTCTGTGAGGGACTATGGAGACTGTTTTAATTGAGGTAGAACCCCTGCTGCCCAGCCAAAAGTGGGTGAGACCATTCCATGGCATGGGCTTGTGACTGAAGAGAATGGAGAAAGTGAGCTGAGCACCAATGTTTGTTGCTGTCTGAATGGATGCTCTGAGGGAAGAGTATGCAAAACCACACCCATAGTTGCCCTATTGTCACAGATTACTATTTTGATTAATAACTATTCTCTGAGCCCATCCATTTGTTCAGTGCTTTAGGTGCCATTCGGTTTGGATGCTCGTGGCCCTGCCATCTGACTATGGAGGTAATGTGCTGGCTGGAATACCCGCTGCCATGACTTCTCTGCAGTGACATTGCATCCTCAAACTGTGAGCCAAAACAAGCCCTCCCTCAACCTGCCTGTTGTCTGGTATTGTGTTGTAGCAATGAGAAAAGGAGAAAAGTAACAAATACAGGACTCCCCTTAACTCACTTTTTAGCTTAACCCTTGAAGTACCTGATCCTCTAATACAATTATATTAAGAAGCACTAGAGGTTAGACTTCAAAAGAAGAATTCTAGGAGGAGCATAATTCAGCACATTAAAAGCTCTCATTGCTTGTCTGAGAAGCAATAGACAGCCAATTTGGACAGGGCGTGGTCAAGGTTGGTGTTAATGAGCTGATTGTCTTAAACTCCATGTTTGACCCTTCCCAAGGGCAGACAAGAGAATGTAGGAGAATGGGAAGTGGGGCACGATTCTAGTGCTGAAATAGCCACACGTGTGCACGGTGTCTCAGATTACATTCAGGCGGGAAGAAAGACCGCCCCCTACTGGGGGAATGTCACTGGGCATAGTGCTAACTCAGGTCTGTGATGTTCACTAACCCAGCTTTCCCATTTGGACCACTGTTGGAGCCCACACTCATACTGGGCTCAGAATAGGCTCCTGGAATATGGGTTTAATAGCCTTAAAGTAGAAAGGGTTGTTGAACTTCTGGATGATTTTAGGTGAAAACATGGACCAGCTCTTGGAATGGATCAGCATGGCCATGTGAGTAGCCAATCGATCAATTAATATGGGATGGTGGGTGATATCTGATAATGGGGGGCAAAGAAGGGATACTTTGAGACACTCTGGTGTGGTTGACATGAACCCCCAAACTAGAAGCAGGAGTGAGGAAGCACACAGAAATATCAGACATAGTTATGAACTTTATTTACGCATATGCTAAACTGTTCACATACATATAATATGTATGATTCTGCCCTCTGTGCAAACATTCTGGGTAAGTGGGAGCAGGCATGATAAATCCTGTAAGTTAAATGAGACAGAGAATCTCAACACAGTCAAATGACCTACAAAAGCCACACACTGAGTTAAATAAAAAGCTATTTCCTGACCCCCTCCCTGACCTCAGTGCTGATAACAGCTGTGGAATTTGTCATCCTGACCCTTCAGGCTGTAGGAGGGACTGATACTTTCTCTGGGTTTGAGCCCTGTCCAGATGCTTGTCATATGTCAGGAGATGTGTTGCTTAAGGTGAACCAAAGAGAGTACTTAGCCCTGGATATGACCCAGGCTTGTGTCATGGCCAAACGCAAAGGATGCCTCTTTGCTTAATTATCTAGAGCATGAAGGCAGTGCTATGCAGCCCATTCTCCATGCTAAGGCACTGTCCTTGGCTCTTCGGATCCCAAGTCTATCCCGAGTACATCATCATTTGCAATCTAAAGCCAAAGAACTGAGTCATATGGCTGCAAGAGTCTAATGACCCACATGACCCCTTAGACCCAGGACAGATGCCTACCCTGCTGTGCCACCACCTCCAGTACTCATAATGCCCACAGCTATGACTAGCTGAGCTTTCTAGGTGCCCCCACTAGCCTGTGTTCTCATGGGTGGGGACCAGTCCCTTTAAGTCCTCATGGTGAACCCTGTGCTCAAGAATACATGCTTGAAGGACTGGAAAGAGGGAACAAAAGAGTGCCATGTGATCAGATCTTAACTCCCGATGCTCCAAAGCCAAGCTCTAGCTGTAGATTTTCAGGAGAAAAATAGTCAAGCTGGAGAGATGATTGTCCACTGAAGTGGTCCCCAAGAAACCAGGGCCAAAAGGTAACAGTGAGAGGCACACATGACCACCCCGTGCATCACTTTCTTGGAAGGAAAGGGGGTGGAGATGGGAGAGAATCTTTGGCTGCCCTTGAACAATAAGAAAAGTGATGGAAAGGGTGAAATGGGGTTCCGGGCTGGCCACTGTGGTAACAGCTATTGATCCCGAGGAAGGCTAAAAGGGATGGGTCAAGTCTGCTGTAGCTCATCCTGGCAGCTGCACACGGATGTGGCCTGCACACATCAGGGCTTGAGTCTTGAATCTGCGTCATTATAAAAGGGACAACTGAACCAACCCGGAATATGCAGGATGCAAATGGTAAGAATTTTTAAAAATGTGATGACCTTTATTCAAACCCCGAGGCAAATAGCATTTAAAAAGGACACCGACGCGAGCTTGTGCTTGCTACCGGTTCCCAACTCTCAGAGGCTGTTCCAGCCCATCACCCACACCACTATTATGTAGAACAAGCCATAAAATATGATGCTAAGGCACTTTGCACACATAAAATGCTACATGACTGATACTTACCTCTGCTTCCCATCATTTAGTGTCTGACAATAAATGGATACTGTTTATAATCCTTTTATGGGACTTTGATAGCTGCTGACTCTCACCAAATGTGGACTACAAACTATGGTATCTGTAGATTGTTTTGTAGACAAAACTACTTTATTATAAGTACATTTTTTTGTCCTTCACGTTGAAAAAAATTGTTTGCTTATCCTCCGGAAGGTTCTTCTGAGGGTTGGTATTACGGTTTTTGTAATAAATATTCTTCAAAGTCTCCTTTGTGTAAAGGCTTGGTTACTAGCCTGTGATGCTACTAGGAGGTACTGGAACCCAATGGAAGGAAGTTTCTTGGTGTCTTAGAGTTGCTGTGAAGAGACACCATGGCCACAGCAACTCTTATAAAAGGAAACATTTTGTTGAGTTTTGCTTACGGTTCAGTTTTATTTAGTCCATTGTCATTATGATAGGGAGCATGGCGGCATGTAGGCAGATGTGGTATAGGAGAGGTAGCTGAGAGTCTTACATCTGGAACAACAGGCAGTAGGAAAGAGAGAGACACTGGATCAGACCTCTGCTTTTGAAACCTCAAAGTGCTGTCCCCAGTGACAGCAAGGCCACACCTCCTAATCCTTGTCAAGCAGCAGTACTCCTTAATGACCAAGCTATTACTGCAGGTTTTTCCTACCCGCCGCCAGCCTGCCCGCCACTGGTCTGGTGGGCTGGCCCCAAATATCACTCTGAGACTCTGTTTTTGATACAATCCTGTTGGCCAGTTACCATTATTGTTTATGGGCTAGCTCTGTCTTAATTATTAACCCATTTCTACTTATCTAAGTATTTCCACGTGGCTCATCTTATCCGGGAGCCACGGCTGGCGTCTTGCTTCCTCCATGCTCTACATCTTGACTCCTCCTTCCCATTTCCTCTTTCCTCCTTGTCTCCTAGCCCCGCCTATCTAGTTTGCTATTGGCCACAGGCTTTATTAATTAACTAGTATGAGAAACATATTTACAGAATAACATCTCCCATCACCAAGCATCCAAATATGTGAGTCTATGGGGGTTCTTTTTATTCAAACCACCACACTGGGGGACATTTTTGGGACCCTTGTCCTTTACACTCTGTGTGTGTGTGCGTGTGTGTGTGTGCAACGTGTGTGTGTGTGTGTGTGTGTGTGTGTGTACACGCCCTCACACGCATCTCCTGACAGCCATGATGTGAGCAGATTTACCAAGCCACTGCCTGCCATCATGTACCATCTCCCCTCAAAGCCCCAAAGAAAGTGACCTAACTGATCGTCATGGACTAAAGGTCTGGTGCCACAAGAGGAAATAAACTTTTCTTTCTTTAACTTGCTTATCTCAAATTTTTTAGAAACAGGGACCAGCTGTCACCAGAGCTGTCATACAGTAGGGAGTTGATATTTGCTCACTGGATAAATTAATGATTCCATGTGGCTCAAGGCAGACTAAGTGTTCAAAGATTCAGGTAGAGTGAGAGCCATTGAAATCTCTCACCCTGACACATTGCCTTGCGACCAGATCGCAGTCATGGGCACTTTTAGGATACTGGTCTGGGTTTTTCAATTTCTCTGCATTTTTCTAAAGGTTGAGACTGTCAGTTCTGAATTTCCCCTCCTTGTGAACCAAAAACAAAACAAAAAACCAAAAAAAAAAAAAAACCAAAAACAACAACATTGATGATTCAATCAGCCACTTTGGAAATGTCAGCAGTATTCCATAGGCCAGATTAGAATTCTACCCCCTCCCAAGCAAAAACAAACAAATAAAAACAGCCTTTGAGACTCTAAGCATCCAACCCTCCGCTTTAGTACCATAGAGCACTCTCCAAGTCACTCCTTCCAAGCACCCCACAGCTCTGTCACGGTGCCTTGTTCTGGGCCCTGCCGTGGAACAGATTCATGACAAGAAGAACACAGGATGGAGAAAACACTACAGAAGCCTTGGCCCTTCTCTACTGCAACCTGGCAAAGCCATGCACCCTGTGCTCCTCTGTGAGTCACAGCCTCTAGTATGCTGTGTACCCTTGACACCATTTGCTGAAACGAGGCAAGATACATTTTGCAACCACTCTGCCTCCCCCGTACACAGGAAGTCATCCCCCCATAGTAACCCAGCCACCCAATCAGAAGCTCAGTAAAGAGACTGGAAGTTTATAGAGAGGGGAAGAAGAACAAGATTACTCTGCAAAGGGTCATTATCCAGATTATTTAAGGCCTCTAAGTCATACCCTATCACCTGATGTTTTGCAGTAAAAGTGATTATTGGGTTTTGTTTTTGTTTTTCTGTTTTTTGTTTTTTTTTTAAGTCCTCACAATGATCACACGTTTCCAAAACTTAAGTTTCAGGAGTTAGACAAGATCAGGAGATTGTTCAACAAAAGGTTATGCTGTCGTGAGCTAGACTAGCACGGAGAGGGGACAGTAGGAATGCAACCTGCTTTGCTTGGGACTATACTTAAAGGGAAGCAGGGAGTTTCATTTTAGCTTAAAATAAAAAAGAGGACAAGACTGACAGCATGAAATATGAATATTGAGCACTGGCCAGCAGGCTCATAAAAAGTAGGAACTCCTTTTGTCTTCTGTCTCTTCTGGATAGCTTCTCTTTCTTATTAAACCAGCTGTCCTTGTTATTATTACCCAATCGATTTGGACAGTGGGCGATGGTGGGCTCTTAGAACTGGCCCTGGTGTCCTTCCTGCCAGTTCCCACTCAGCTCCCTTTCTTCCTTCCAGTCTGCTAAAACACACTTCCTTCCACAAAGACTTGGATTTGTAGGATAAGGGCACTGGGATCTTGCCTGTTTGGCCTAAATTTGACACTGTGGTGACGTCTTAATGAGATTAGTTCATTGTAAATCTCCTCTTCCAGAACCAATTGAAACCTATTTCCATTAACATGGGCTGGTACTACTCATACTGGGAACTATGTGGTAAGGGCTTTTTAAAAGATTTATTGTGTGTATGTGTGTGTGCATGCATGTATGTGTGTGTGTGTGTGTGTGTGTGTGTGTATGTGCATGCATATGTGTGTGTGCCTGTGTGTGCCTGTGTGTGCATATATGTGTGTGTGTCTGTGTGCATATGTGTGCATGTGTGTGTGCTGTGTGTGCCTGTGTGTGCATATGTGTGTGTGCCTGTGTGTGCATATGTGTGTGTGCCTGTGTGTGCATATGTGTGTGTGCCTGTGTGTGCATATGTGTGTGTGCCTGTGTGTGCATGTTTGTGTGTGTCTGTGTGTGCATATGTGTGTATGCCTGTGTGTGCATATGTGTGTGTGCCTGTGTGTGCATATGTGTGTGTGCCTGTGTGTGCATATGTGTGTGTGTGCCTGTGTGTGAGTGAATCAGTTTCCCTAGAGTTGGAGTTGCAGGCAGTTGTGAGTGGCCTACCATGCTGGGAAGCAAATTCCAGTTTTTTAAAAGAGTAGCAAATTCTTTTAGCCACTAAGCTATTTCCCCAGTCCCTACTTTTGAAGGCTCATTCAGAGGTTACAGCTTTCTGGTGTGTTTGGTTCACCAGCAACAATGCAGAGGAAGGAACCATTCTTAAAGAGAGATATAATAATGTTGAGGATGAGGGAAGAAGGCAAAAAAGCCACTAGGTCCCCTGATTCTTACCCCGTTTATCCAGAGCCAACCCTTTCCTACATCCCACAGGATACAAATGCCTTTGGTTGAATGAAGCCCACAGGACAGCTGGTTGTGTTGGGATGCAAGCACTGCACATGCTGCATCAGCTGACAGAGCTGGAAATTCCACCCAAGCCAGACCTAGTCTCAGGTCACTCTTCATCTGCCCCAGGCTTCCCCAGCTGGATGTGCTGAAATCCCCAACCTTCTCCTGCTCCAGCCTATGAGAGCCCACCTGTAGTATGCAAGAAGCCTGTATGCAAAGATCTGGCCCATGGGCTGCCCTGAGCGCCCAGGCAACCCTTGGCTGTGGTGTTTCTGTTAGACTGAGGTTTTCTACCAGCCTGCTTGTTTCATATCTACACCAATTCCTTTCCACTCTCCATTTATTTCACCAGTGGATTTGAGCCTCTCCTCTGAACCCTGGATGATTAATGTGGGTATGGCCACCATCCTAGCCTCACTCTTTCTTCCTCTAGGCCTCCCGTAGAGGACACTGCCCCTGAGATAATCAAGACCTAACTTTCACTTTGATGGCAGACCTACTTTATCACAATAACCAAGGCAGTATGTGAGAGACATTCCTAATCCCAACTATAGACAAAAGACTATATCTTGTTTGAAATCCTTAAAGATACAAGGGTCAAATACAAGGGTCCTTGAAGAGAATATGAATGCAGGTGTGGGATGTAACGTGGTGATGTGTCTAATCTACATAATTGCCTCTATTTTTGTCAGTGGGTAGTAGCTGAAGCTCATGAATAAAGAATAGTCTGGGGGTTTTGAGAGGACAGTACAGTATTTCAGACATGACCTCTAAATTAGGGGGCTCTGGGAAGAGAAAGTTAAGGATCATGCTCAGACAGGCAAAGGGGACGAGAACCACAACAGCAGATGGTAACCACACCACTCCCAGGTTCTCAGGTCACCCAAACTTCTGAAAAATTAGCTACAAATCTGGGAGTGAGGGGCACCCTCCACCACTGCCTCGGATGAGATAAATCAATATGATGACTCAGGAAATTCAGAGAAGCACAACACAATCATGGTATCACAGCAGTGTCACCACAAAAACTTCAAAACGGAACCAAACCAATGATGAGACTCATAAAGTGACATTGATATCAGAAGACCTGGATAGCTTTGACAGTGACAAAGCCTTTTCATGACTCTTGGGTAACTTAACTTGGGAAACTCGGACCCTGAAACTTGATAGCCAGCAAAATCACCTTGAGCTGCTGGCCTTTGGGTTCATGCTCTTCAAATCCAAAGAATGAAGTTCAGAGATCACAGAGGGTGAGTATTAGAAACAAGTATTTTACTATTCTATTAGCTTAAGAGCAAGAAGGGAGGCTCTCCTGTACAGCATGAAGGCTTCCTGGGAGTGGGGCACTACTGAGTTGCCAAGAACTGTGGCACAAACTGGGGTGAAGTATGGAAAGGGGTGAATTGGTCAGTCCAATTGTTCCAAACGTTTTGGTCACTCATTTAGTCCCATGACTAGGCAAAGTACCCACTCAGCAGATAACAAACAGACAGCAAATGGAGCTCTTTTCATTTCTGCATTACTAGTCTTCAGCTGCTTTGGGGTCCCTCCCTACAAAGTCTAGAAGATCCTCAAATGCAAAGGTTTAGTGTCTGAAGGGTGCATAGATTCAAATGCTTGGTCACCAGGGAGTGACTCTATTTGAAAAGATTAGGAGGCATTGCCTTGTTGGTGGAAGTGTGTCACTTGGGGTGGGCTTTGAGGTTTCAGAAGCACAAGCCAGGCCCAGTGGCTCTTTCTTTTCTTGCTGTCTGCAGATCCAGATGTAGAACTATCATAACCTCTCCAGAACCATGTCTGCCTGCCTACTGCCATGCTTCCTACCATGAGGGCAATGAACTAAACCTCCAAAACTGTAAGCCAGCCCCAATTGCTTTCTTTTATAAGAGTTGCTATGGTTGTGATGTCTCCTCATTTTAACAAAACAACACTGACTAAGACAATGTGTCTTGGTGTCCAGAGTTTTAATGGGGATTACTACGCAGGTGTGATTGAATCACTGACCATGCACAGTTCCTCTCAGTGTGCAAATGTCCCACCTCCCTGAGTCCTCTAAACTTACCATTGGTCTTTCTGGCATAGCCAGCTTCCCTCTTGGTGATGCCTAGAATTTACTCCCCTCGTTAGCACAAATTCAGGTGTGGTCTCAAGGACCCCCTATAAATTCAGAGACACTCCTATCACTCAGGAAATTACAAAGGCTTATGCTGCCTCCAAGGAACTTAGGCAAAGATCAGACAAATTTTTCATTCTAGACGGCCTGCCTTTGTCCCTTCATTAAAAAGCTGGCCAGCTTGGGAAGCAATACCCCAGCCTCAACCATCTGCTCTGCTCCCTAATTACTTCCAAGTGAGCTTCCTTTTATAAAACTGGAATTAAGACTTAAAACAGGGGCAAAGTCACATTTTGTTTTACAAATTTGCTCTGCCACGAGGTTCCTTCTTGCTCAAACTCCCCAAGGCATTTAGGATGTAATAACAGCTCCACTTTCCTGTAGCTTCCTCTGGACCAGCCCTGCACATGGAGCTCAAGGCACTCTAGGCAGCTGGCCAGATTCAGCCTCAACCCAGCTGCTGCTTAGTTGAGAGACCTTGCAAAGCTGTCCAGAGTGGGTGGCCCTGGGTGGATATTTTTGCAAGACCTCATCTCTGTAAAGATTTGCAGCACCTTAACTCTGTAATGTCTGCACCAGTCTAGGGTCTCCTTCTATCCTTCTGCTGGTCAACAGGGCAGGTCAGTGGCATCTTTTTTATTCTGGGCTCAACTTGGGGCCCACAGACAACCCCACAGGTGCTAGACTCGATGTTTAAAATACTTTCAATGTGTTCTTATGTAATTTCATATGTGTATAATGTATTAACTCATATCCATCCCTCCATTGATCCCCTCAATTCCTATCCCCACCCCCATAACACATCCCCCCCCCACTAAAGTTCATGTCATCTTCTGTTTAATTGTCCATTTAGTGCTGCCTGTATTTGCATGGAGGTGGAGTGATTTGCTGGAATGTGGGCAACCAACCAGTGTCTTCAGCCACAAATAAAACTGACCTTCCTTATCCCAGCAGCTATGGGCTTCCAATAGCTCCTTGGGGAGTGGGGGAGGTGTCATGCTGTGCTTCGATCAGCTTGATCTTGTGCAAGTAAGCATAACAAGTGCAATGGCCATGTCACATCTGGAAGACAGCATTTCATACCTGTCCCCTGATGGGGAAAGGTCCTTCTGTGTGCTGTGAATATATGTTTCTCTTATTGGCTGATGAATAAATGCAGATTGGCCAGTAGCCAGGAAGGATGTATAAGGGGGACTACTAGGTGAGGAGAATTCTGAGAAGAGGAACACAGAGTGAGTCCCAGGGAGATGCCATGTAGCTACTGGGAAGATAGGACTTCTGGGCATTCTCTAGTAAGCTAAGACCACATGAAAATACATAGATTAATAGTTATGGGTTAATAATTACAAAAGAGCTAGCTAGTAAGAAGCCTAAGACATTGGCCAAACAGTTTATAATTAATGTAAGCCTCAGTGTATTTAGTTGGGACCTAGTGGGACAGACACTTATGTCCACATTCCTCGTTTTCTCTTGGATATTACATCTTTTTATCCCCTGTTACTCAGTGTTCCCTGAGCCTTGTGGATGGTTACCCTCATAACAGACATGCTACTATTGTACCAGGGGGTTCATCTTTCCTGGCTGGCCGGTGTTGTAGCATGCAGGGTGCAGCCCTGGGTCAGACCACATATGTCTTTTCTCATCGATCACCCTGCATAGCACCTTCTGGAGCTATGAAAACTAGCTAGCAGAGAGAACATTTCCCAGTCAGTTTGAAATCGATTTCTCTATGTCAGGTGCTGGTCTTTAAAATCTTTGGGCAGTGTCTTAGTCACAGCTGCTGTGAAGAGACACCATGATCATGGCAGCCCTTAGAAAGGAAGGTATTTAATTTGGGGGCTTGCTTACAGCTTCAGATGTTTAGTCCATTATTAGCATGGCAGCAAATGCGACAACAGGCATGGCAGGCATGTGCTAGAGAAGTAGTTGAGAGTTCTGCATCCTGATCCATAGGCAGAGAGGCAGACACTGGGGTTGACACACTCCTCTGTCTCCCATTTGCTCAAAAATTATAGCTAATGCACTAAATGTATATACACATGGACTCTACATGATACCTCTACAGAGTCATTCCCTTGGAACAGCAAAGTATAGACAAGTATGAAATTCTGGTTGCAAGGGAGCAGGAGCTATGTAACAGAGCAGAATCTATAATGCCACTCACCATCGAGCATATAAACAGCAAGGGAGAAACACAACAATTATTTCTCACCCCAGCACCTGGTGACACCATCTGCCTTTGCTTGGAGAACCCTGGAGCTTCTTTCTCTGCAGGTTCCGCCTAGCCCTGCAGCCTCCCCTCTGCTTTAGGAATCCCCCGAGAGATGTTTAAACATCCTGTTCCTCGGGCTCAGTTTTGGAAGAGATATATTTCCAAAGGAGTCCCCAGCCAAGCTAGGGTTTGGGAGGACTCGTTTAGCAGCATGCTGATGACAGAGTCAAAAGGGAAATAGATCATTCCAGAAGCAGAAACAGCCTGAAGGCAGTTTTGGCAGGAGAAAAGGCACATTAAGGGTAGAAGGGAAAAGAGCTGGAATTTAGAGGAATCTACAAAAGCGAGATCAATTATCTAGGGTTAGACAGATGGGCCATGGATCCTGGGGCAAAACTTGGCATAAGCAGGTACACACTCAAAACCTTAGTGATTGGAACAAGAAGCAGGGGAAAGAAACTCGAACCCATGGCATCCAGAAACAAATCACACAGGCAGCTCTCTGATAGAACCATTCCATTTGTGCCAATGTCAAGGGTATCACCAGTGGGTTCCAAGACTGCCCAAGGACACACAGAGACACTTTGGGTATAATTCTGAACTAGGTAGCAAGGGATGGTATAGACCTTCTATGTGGCTTGTGGAGTTTTACAGAGCAAAGCCATTCCAATGAGATGAAATAGTCTTTTTTTTTTCCACCCTGAAAATTGAGCATGGTAACAAACTCAAAATTCTGCCTATTCAAACCTCTGGGTGATGGAGCTCAGATGGACTGAGATCTATGCCGTGTTAGGATACATATAATTCATTATTTTTAGTTTCTATTCAGAGGTAGCTGAGGAGACCTTTTCAAAGAGGTAGGAAATGAGGCTGGTGAGGGCGACTGTGAATGGGAAATGTCAAGGTGCTGAGAGACCTAGCAAATGAAGCAGAGTGGACAGAGCAGGGCAGAGAGCTACTGCAGGCAATTTCATAAGGCTAAGGTCACCGAATTTCCCTCCCTGGGGCTTGAGCACTGAGGCAGTCCAAAGGCTCTGCAGCTCCTACTTCCTGGGGTTCAGTCAAGGTCACAGAGCCCACAGGCGATAAAATGGAGATAGTCCGATTAATCCCATTACTGAATGCAATCTAGTAGTTCGAGACAATATCTCCCACTCCCTTTACTGAGAATTAGAGCAAGTCTGATGTAAGAGACACTGTCTTTGAGGTCTTTGCCCTTCCCCTTTCACCCCTTAATGCAGTGGTTCTCAACCTTCCTAATGCTGTGACCCTCATAAACCATAAAAACTTTTTGTTGCTACTTCATAGTTATAATTTTGCTACCGTTGTTAACTGTTAGGTAATATTTTTGGATATAGAGGTTTGTCAAAGGGGTTGCAACCCACAGGTGGGAGCCCCTGCCTTAGTGGGATTCATTCTATGCAGGACACTGGGCTCCCATGCACAAAGGCTTCTATTTACAGAGTTGACTAATAACCCCAGTTTATGCAGGGTAAAGTGTTGGTGGATCAAAACATTGCTTTTCTCTCCATGGAAGGATCTGTACTGTAGTTGTTAGCATGACAATCATGTAGACAGGATGATGTTTAGACAATAATGACCCCGAGGGGAAGCATCCCTTTTCCCTTTAGGTTAGGCATCCTGAGTCCCAGAGCTGGGCATGCTACGATTCAAGCCGAGAATTTTAGTTTCTGTTCTCACTTAGGGCATCTTGAGCAACTTGTTTCACTTCTCTTGTCTTTTTTTCTCATTTGAAGAGAAGGAAACTGGAGGTCCTTTAGAATCTTCATTAAAAGTCTAAATTCTATGAGTTCCCTGTGCCTGTCAGTGTGTCCTGGAAAGAGGGTGTTGGAGAAACTGTGCGGCCATGGGTCCTCACCTGACTAGTTTAATCTCTAAATGAGGCCTGGGCTCTGCATGGCAATGTGAGGCCCGGCAAAGGCTGTAGACATCAAGACATCGTTGCAGAGATGGAGGTATTAGGGAAAGAAGGACTCTAGTCTATGTGAGGAAGCTCTGCTCCCTGAGGACCCAGTGAGCTAGGCAGCAGCCTTTATGCATTTGAAAAAGTCAAGATAAGAGGGTATTTAAAAAAAAAAAAAAAAAACAAAACCAGGGGTTGGAATGTAACTCAGGGTTATAGATATTGTTGAACATGTGTGAAGCCTTGGGTTGTATCCCTAGTTGTGTATAAACTGGGCATGGAAGCACATACCTGTAATCCTAGCATTTGGGAGGTAAATATAGGAGGGTTAGAAGTTCAGGGTCATCCTTTGTTACATGGTAAGTTTTGAGGCAAACTGGGGATACATGAGACCATGCCTCAAAAAGTCTTGAAAATGAAAAATTATCTCAGAAAATCATCTCTTGTAGCCCACTTTTCTCTCCAGATCTGGAGACAGTTGGTGGCTACAGGTGACTCCAGGCTCCATGCAAGCGGCTCAAGAGCCAGTCCTTTTCCTGTCACTGTTTGGGTTTTGCAAGGGAACATGATGAAAAGTCTTGACAGCTGCTGTTTGCCTTGTAGGTGGGGAGAGGTGAACTGACAGGAAATTATTTATGCCTCTTTACTCTTGTACTCGAATAACAATTACCTTCAGCTGAACTTTTGAAAGGGCAAATACCTCCATTTTAACAAGACTGAACGGTGTTCTGTGCTAAGACAGGGGTTTAAGGACCCCGGTGTAATGGTCTGAATCTGGAGTGCTCCCCCAAAGGGTGGCGTAGTAAAGACCTGGCCACTGTCCGGTTGTGCTATTGTTTGGCAGTAGAGCCTTAAGTAGAGAAGGCCTTGGGGGAAGGAAGTCCCAACGCTGCTAGGCATGCTCTCGAAAGAGCTAGCGGGACCCTGGCTCCTTGCTCTTGGTTTTTACTTCCAGGATCCCACGAGGTGGGGCAGCTTGTATCCATGCACTTGCAGCCATGATGCTCCACCTCACCACAGGTTCAAAAGTAACAGAACCAACGTGACCCTGGACTAGAACCACAAAAATTGTGACCCAACAGAAATCTTTCCTCTTTATGAGTTGTTTGTCCCAGATATTTTGCCAGTGGGACTGAAAGCTGACTGCCACACAGGGGAGCCTTGAGCTTAGAGGAAGACGGCACAAGGCTGGCTTGACTGGAACCCAGGTTATCTTTTGTTTTCTTTCATGTGTTCAGGGTCCTTGCTTTCACTTATTTACCAGAAAATTACCTGATCTTATAATCGTGCCAACTGAAAATACACAGGGCAAGGTCAGTAACTGGTGTCTGTCTTTTATACCCAAGAAAGGGCCCACATCCAAAGCATCCACAGTGCCCATGAGTAGATCCAAGGGCTCCTGAGAGATATTGGTCTACAATTAGATGGCAACTGTGAACTTACTTTAAAACGTGTGTGTGTGTGTGTGTGTGTGTGTGTGTGTGTGTGTGTGTGTGTGCATGCTTATTCTTCTGTATGTGTGTGTGTCTGTACTAAGTGTGTGTGCAAGTACGTGCATGTATGGACGGAGACAATATTAGGTGCTTGTTTCCATTGTTTTGAAGCAAGGTTTCTCACTTGATGCCAGAGTGTACCGATTCAGCTAGTCCAGCTCATTAGCTTGTCTCTAGCTATGGCTGGGACCATCAGTGGGCTGCCACACTCACCCAACATTTCCCCAGGTGATGGTGACTGGAGCTCAGGTCTTCACACCTGTGTGTTGGATGGATGCTTTACTCACCCAGCTCAGGCCCCACCCCCACCCGCCCCACACACCCCTGAACTTCTTCAGGGCTTGAGCTTTGCCCCTCTTCGTCTTCTTTTCTCCACTGACTTAATTCTGTTCCTGGTAAAGCCTTCCAGTGCCTGGTCCATCTTTGAGGACCTGCCTGCTTGGCATGCAGAGCCAATGAGCTGTGAAGACTTCCAGGGCCTAAAATAGAAACTGTGTGAGCACTGCTCCCCCCAGGGTCTCTTCAATGCCTGCTTCCTTAGATGCTGTAGGAGTTTGGCAGCTGGAAGGGCTGGCTTCTCCTTTCGGACCAGATGCCTCTCAGGGTGCTCCTTCTTCCCCCCAACACCAAGCAGAGGGGATATGGTTTCTAATCTCCACCTCATAGCTCTAGCAACATTTCTAATCCCTGCTAATTTTAGCATTATTGCTAAACTCTGGATACCTTACCCTGACCTGATGTGGGGAGAAAAATAGTCAATTTCTTTTTAAGATTAAATGAGCTAAGCCAACCAATTTTAGGATTTCTGTGAGCAAGAGGGCCATGTGGATATTATCAACTAAGCTATTAAGAGAAAAGAAGGGGCAAAGCTTTGAACAAACAAACAGAAGCCTTTCTCTGTTCTGCTAATCTACCTGGAGGTGTGATGACTCATGTTGGGTTGCCTAGTAACAGGGACAAGGAAAAGTGTGTGCAGGGGTGGGGGGGGCGATGGTGGAGAAGCCCTTTCTAACCTCTATCATGTGCTCCTCCTGGGAGTGCTTAAAGGGACTCTGTAAACATGACCACTGCATACTGGAGTCATTTTTGAGTCATGGTCAGGCTGCCGGCTACTGCCATGGGCCACTTGGTGGACAGGGTGTCTGTAAGCTGGCTTCAGGACACCCAGAGTGAGTGATCAGAAGCTCTGTTGGGTGGTCCTTTCTGGCTTCCCCCAGCTGTCCCCGATGGGGGCTGTGGTGTGTCCTCGTCAAATGAGAACTGCTGGGCCCTAGGGTGATATGGCTCCTGGGTAAGCCTGGCTGAAGCTCCCAAGTTGCAGGTGTCAGTCGGTGTCATAACAGCCAGGTGCCACACATCTGATCAGGCCCAGGGAGGCTGCCGGTCTCTACTCAGTGTTATTCACCAGTAAGGGCGGGTGGACAGCCTGGATCCCTTCAGTTGCCTTTCTGAAACTGACAGAGAAGCACCAATAATGTCTGATTGGCTCAGGGATGGCAGCTGCAGAGGAGGGGCCATGGCTTGTGGGGATGGACCCTCTCTTTGAAGTGGAATTTGCAGAAGGGCTAAATGTTCAGATAAAGTCACGCTGTGGCAAATCCTCTCACAAAGAAATGCCTCCACGGAACCCTTCTGCATGCTAGGATAACTTCTGGGTTCAGCAAATCCTCTGGGTCTCATGATCCAGTGCAGTGACCATTTCATGTGACTCTGGTGCAGTAATTGCTACCAATACCATGAAAGTGCTGGAAAATGAGATTTGTCAAACAAACACTTGTATCCAGGAATAAGTGGTGTTAGAAATACAGCACCACAGAACAGTTAAAAACGTGGCCGAGAACAAGGGACCTTGGCAAGTCCCTTTAGCTTGAGACCTCACTACAGTTTTGAAGGATGAGGCTGGAGAGAACTCTCTGGGTCACAGTGTGGATTCATAGAGAATGGGGTGAGCTGTTCCAACAAAGATCACCGTAGAGAAGACTTAAATCCTACCCAACACAAGTACCTTAAAAATGCTGAAGGGAGCCATTGCCTTGTTGTTAGATTTACAGCGTCTTCCATTAACACCACCGAAGTCAAATGTAGGGATACCACTAGCATTATTGAGATATGATTGACAGTAACATTGTGTATGTTTAAACTGTAAAATGTGATGGTTTGAGTCACATGTATCTCAGGAATGATTCCCATGACAAAGTTAAGGAATAATAATAATGATCACCTCACAGCTACCCCTTTTTAAAATTACTTTTGGTGGGGAGAACAATTGAACTCCTTTCCCTTAGTGGATTTCAAATGTGCAATATGTTATTACTACCCACAGCCACTGACTGTACCTTGTTGTTGTTATTGTTGTATTAGGTTCTGGGGAGTAGGTGCTGAACTTCAAATGCCAGGGAATTACCCTATCCCCGAGCCACATACCCAGCCCACCAATATCTTATTACCGAAAGATGTGTCTCTTACCACAGCTTTCCATTTCTTTATTTAAATTGGTATTTTAAGTAAAAATCTCACATTTTGGTTAAGGTATGTGATAGCTAGCTCCCTTGCTAGTGGGCAGTTGGGAGGCTGAGTCCTAATGGCAGAGGAAGTAACACCCACCCCACCCCACCTCATCCCCCTCCACAGGTTGGGATTGCTAAAATAATAGAGCAGAAAGGTGACTTCAAGGACTTAGAAGTCACACCTGCTTCCTAGTTATTGACATCAGGCAGTCACTTAACCTCTGTTAGTACCCAGTATGGTCTTTTGTAGCATGACTTTTGCAAATTAGCCGTGAGAATGACTCACAGGTTCCTCGTGACATTAAACAAGCCAGTGCATGGAAACCATTAGTCCACTGATGGGTACACAGTAAGTGCTCAAAAATGTTACTGATTAATCATTCCCCTCATCAATCTGCTTCTTAAATTTCCATTAACAACTCTTTAAAATAAAGGACTTAAAAAAAACAGCACCCTTAGTTACGAGTTCATTTTGGGGTAGGGTAAAATTTCAAGTGTGCAGCTTTAGGATGCAGCCAAGGCCTAGGAAGTGAATCACTGGGTGGCTTTACCTAGTGATTGTGTAAACATCATAGAGTGTATTTACACAAACGAAATGGCCATAACATCACCAGGCAATATAATCTTATGGGATCACTGTTGTTATGTGTTCTGTCATTTGCCAAAATGTCATTATAGCATGCATAACTCTATTATTACTCTACTTATGACCTTGAAAACCGAAGTTCTTAGCAGGCTGATCTTAATGGGAAAACACACAGTGAATGTTCTAGAAAGTTACAAGTTTGGATGAGTACATGTATAAATGTGCAATGCCAGACTCAAGTCTTGGGATTGACTTTCATGCCCACCAGAGAGCCCTAGATGGTTATGTCCAGATGTAGGAAAAAAAAAGTTATATGTCTGGATGTAGAAAAATTATAGCTATGCCTCCAGGGGAAATTTTGGTTAAAAGAATAGAGAGAATGAAACATAATGGAAGCCTGACAAGTGTTAGATCTGCCTGAAGGACTTGGAGGGGAAAGTTGCTTGTATTTGTTTGTTTGTTTGTTTGTTTGTTTTTTTGCCTGGGCTTTCTTCTGTATGTTTCTTTGAGATTTTTCTTGTTGCTTTGAGTGGTTTTCAACTTGATTTTCTTTTTTCTTTCTTTCTTTTCTTTCTCTCTCTTTTTTTTTTTTTTTGAAACAATGTCTTCCTATGTAGTCCAGGATAGCCTGAACTATAACCTTCTGCCTCAACCTCTCTTCACAACACATAAGCACAGATAATAAGAGCAAAGCAAGTCATTGGAAACCAAACCCCAGAAGTCTCTCAGTTCATTTTCCTCTGATGTGTCCTAACCCAGCCAAGTCTACCTAGGTCTTACCTTGGCCAAGTCATCGTGCTCTTTTGTCTCAAAATCTGTGAGGCAGGGAAGGGAGGGAAAGCGGAAGGACAATGTGCCCTTTTCCTTGCCAGCAGTGAGTTGATCTAGAGGAACAGTACAGGAGTGGGAAGAATCTTATTTGGTCTCATCTCACAATAATTCTGTGGGCTGTATAAAAAAGATTGTTTTCTATGTTTCACGTGCATAAAACTGAAACTGGAGAGATTCGATGGTCTTCTTCAGTTCTCACAGATGACTAACATTTAAGCCCCTATGCTTCACTTTAGGAAACAAAGATGAATAAAGCATTACATAGCTGTGTAATCTAAAGTAAATGATTTACCCTTTCTGATTTGCCAGGTTCTTATATTTAAGGACCTGGAATTTGATGTACACATACACACACACACACACACACACACACACACACACGCCCTGCAATCAGTTCTCCTCTAGGCATCTGTAGAGTTGGCTGTGGGTCATGCTTCCATGACTCCAAGATCAAAGAGAGGTGAGAACCCAAAAAGAGGATTTCGTGTTCATACTAGATTTGGGGAGAGTGCTTTTAGGCTAGTACCACCTTGCTCCCTTCATGCTTGTCATGGAGAAAGTTCCCCAGCATCCTCTCTGCTTGTGTATCCATACAGGTCACTCTTTGTTTCTCAATCCAGCCTTATTGTTTCCATCCATGCTATTGAAACTAAACTAAAGCAAATTGAAACAATGAACCCAGAAGTAGTAATATGAGCCCCCCCCCCATGCATGGGAGAGCCGCTGAATGTGACTCACTGGGGAAATCCCCTGAGCAGTGGTTCCCCACCTGTGGGTAGGGAGTCCTCCAGGGTCACCTAAGACCATTGGGAAACACAAATATTTACATTACAGTTCATACCAGTAACAAAATTACAGTTATGAAATAGCTGTCCCCACAACATGGGAACTATATTAGACAGTCTCAGCACTGGGAAAGTTGAGAACCACTGCCCTCGAGGATTCTGGGTAGTGGAGAGGCTTGAGGTGTGGCTTACAGTCTGATGGCAACACTGACAAGATTGTGCCTTTGTTGGGAGTGGCAGTACACACCTATGAGCCCAGCACTCAGAATGCAGATACAGGAAACTTGACGCACATCAGAAGCTGAGGTGGTCGACATGAATTGGGGGGTGCAGCTGCACAGTGAGATTCTGTCTCAAAAAGACAAGAGTCCCAAACTGACAAAAACCAAAAGTGACAACAAACAAACCAGACTGTGTCCTCTGTGCCCTTCCAGGCTTCTTGTGCCTTGGCTGTCTGTCTAACTCTAGACTAGGAATGGTGACATCTAATACCTTGTGTGGTTGTCTTAATTGTGAAATGTTCTAACCCTTGGGAAGGGCCCAGAGCAACTTGTGGCGTATAGTAAAATTTGTAAGTGCGAGCTGCTAATTGGTTCTTGTATGGATAGACAATTAGTTCACTGCTCCACAGTATCTCCACATCTGTACTTTGAGGGTAGCAAGTCCTGGCTGCAGTTCAGCCCTCCCTCTTAGAGTAACTCAGAGCCTGACATCAATTTCCACGGGCATTTCAGAGACTACATAATAACCATTGTCTCTTTATTCATGGAAAAAAATTTGAATGAAAAATTGTCCATCCATCCCAGGTCCCCAAGTGTGACTATAATTTAGACATCAGTGGTCACCTGCTGCCAGTCAGTGCCAACTGTGAGCTCATCACCCTCACAGGACTCTGGTCTACCCCTTGGTCCACACCTGGCCCTGCCATCCAACACCCAGACATTCTGGCTCTGGGTCTTCAGAATGGGTTCCTATGTCCTACCAGACTCTTGCCTTCTGTTCCCAGGTTGGAAGTTACCTTTGTCTGGAGGACACTGCAGCAGAGGGGCCACTACACACCCTTCCTGGTGTCCTTGGAAACTTGGGTGTGACATGGGAGGGGTGGAAAGATTTTTTTAGTACTCTTATTATTTTTTCTTTAACGAAAGTAAATGATAATCATAAGGGAATATGCTCAGATTGTTCTCAACCAAATACAACCTCCATTTCCTATCATATAAAAATATTCAACTATAAATCTGTATACTCATTATTATATAAATATCTATCTGTCAGACTAAAGTGACACTAGTAGAGGCATGCCACACAAATACTTTTCAGCACTTGATAAAGTAGAAATTTCTAGTGGCACGAGAGTCAAAAGAAGCCAGGTGTGGTGACTCAGGCCTGTGATGCTAGCATTCAGGAGGCTGAGGCAACAAGGTCATTTCGAGTTGGCCAGCCTGGGCTACAGAGTGAGACAAGAGACCCTGCCTCAAAACCAAAACAAATATACTTCCCGACAAAACTAAAACAGAACAAAATACCCAGAAACAGAAAAATTCCGAAAGAGCCCAAAGAAAGTTGGGCTGCTTCACTTTCTTAAGTTAAAATACAATTACATCATTCCTCACTTCCCTTTCCTTCCTCCAACCTCTCCTGTATACTCCCTACTAGCTTTGGACTGCATCCTGATGAAGTCTGCAGACCGTCCAGAGGGTTCTCCCTATGTACGGTAACGACGTCACATGGAGGGGGGTTCAGCTCTAACAGCCATTGGAGAATTAAAATTACAATCTGACAATAATGGAACAAGCCCTTTCCTAAGTAGCCTGAAGCCCCCACCAGTATTGCTGTCAGCTGCCCCAAGCACCAAGCTTCTGAAGAATAATCCACAGGAATTCTTCAAGGGAGGCTCCATGTTAGCAACTTCCTTACATTCTAATCCTGGGCAAGTGATTAGATCAAAAGATCCTCATCAATAGATTAGTATGTTCCTAGAGCAGGCTGGATAGCCAGGGACATAAAGCTAACGGCTAACAGATGCCTGCAGCTTTGTGGCTCACAGGAACCCAGATGTCAAATGCTTCTTGACTCCAGTATCAAAAATGGCTTCCTTGGGTGGTGGGACACTTGGAGGCCCAATCTGTGATTGGGCACGGGAATCTGGAAGAGGAGAATCATGGGGAAAAAGGGGGGTGGTGCAGGTGAGACCTGTCCTTGGCTGCTGGGCTTCAAAGTGAGAGATACCCACACCCTCCCCATCCCAGCCCCTTCTAATCATGAGAGGAAAATATGTTGAGCCCATTGTCTCTCCCACTGGAGCAGAGACTGTGTCTCTCTGGGGACAGGATGCTCTCCTTACCCTTCTTCTATCCTCCTGTCTTCCCTGTATCTGCAATGTAACCTTTCCCCTTAGCGCTAACTCTATGCTCCAGCCGCATCAGGCCACTTCACATTGTTGCTTTCAGCAAGCCTGGAGGACTGTTTGACTTGTGAATGAGAACGCAAGTCATCAGGGCTGTGATGGTGGGTGAAATACCATCTGATTCAGACATCCCTTCGTGACTTCCTTCCCATCTGACTGCCTCACTAGTGCCTCCAAAAATAGCACAGTGGGGTGGGGTGGTGGGGGAGAATGTAGCTCCCATTCTCTCCTGTTCCCTGGGAATGCTGGCAGGGAGACCGTGGCTTGTTCCTGGTTGATAAGGCCCTAGAAAGGTTAACACCTGACTGTGGAGCAGGGAATGGTCCTTGAATGTCTCCAAACTGTGTGGCACTTGCCCAGGGAGTGAGCATTCTAAGGTTGGTCTAATATGTTCATCCAGTTTGTTTCATGTAGATTTTCTTATATAGTCTGTCTATGAACCAAATCAGCCCTTTTAACAAAAAAGGGGTTCAGGCAGTGCTGGGTGGGGGAGGGGGAGAGGGTTGGTCCTGCTGTGATCTCGTTATTAAATATCTTACCTATTGAACATCTTTTGCTGAGATCCTTTTCAATTGCTCTTTAAAAATAACTAAAATTTTAGGAAGGGCCATAAAAATGTGAACCAACGTATTGGAGGTTACAACATTCCATGTGAGGAATATGAATGTTAGGAAAATCATGGAGCCTTTAGGCCCTAGAAACAAGATCTGAAGCAAGAAGTTTCCAGAATCTAGGATACTGGCCAGTGATACCATTCACACCCGATGTAGCACACAGGAGGCCCCGTGCCCTCTCAGGGCGTTCCTTTTTCCTGGTACCATCCTGCCCTGTAAAGAATTAGCATTTGGTAATATGGTAGATGGTGGTGATAAGAAATCATGTCAAGAATCTGTTTCTGCTATGAACATAATTGAACAGATGTCCTTGTTGTATGAATGTGTATCCTTTGGGTATATGCCTAAGAATGGAATTGCTGGATCTTGAAGAAGAGTGATTCCCATTTTCCTAAGGAAATGCTATACTGATTTCCAAAGTGGCTGTACAAGTTTGCACTCCCACCATCAGTGGAGGAGTGTTCCCCTTTCTCTACATCCTCTCCAGCATAAACTGTCATTGGTGTTTTTGATTTTAGCCATTCTGACAGGAGTAAGGTGGCATCTCAGAGTTGTTTTGATTTGTATCTCCCTGATGACTAAGGATGTTGAGCACTTTCTTAAGTGTCTTTCAGTCTGTTTAGATTCCTCTACTGAGAATTCTCTATTTAGTTGGGTACCTCACTTTTTAATTGGATTATTTGGTGTTTTGGTAACTAGTTTCTTGAATTCTTTGTATATTTTGGAGATCTGCCCTCTGTCAGATGTGGGGTTGGTGAAGATCTTTTCCCATTCTGTGGGCTGCTGTTTTGTCTTGTTGACTGTGTCCTTTGCCTTACAGAAGCTTCTCAGTTTCAGGAGGTCCCATTTATTAATTGTCGATTTCAGTGTCTGTGCTACTGGTGTTTTTTGTTCAGGAAGCGGTCTCTTGTACCAATTCGTTCAAGGGTACCTCCTACTTTTTCTTCTAAGAGGTTCAGTGTGGCTTATTTGTAATAGCCAGAACCTGGAAGCAATCTAGATGCCTCTCAACTGAAAAATGGATAAAGAAAATGTGGCACATTTACACAATGGAGTATTACTCAGTGGGGGGTGGGCAATGGAATCTTGAAATTTGCAGGCAAATGGATGGAACTAGAAGAAAACATACTGAGTGAGGTAACACAGTCACAAAAAGACATGATGTGTACTTACTCATATATGGATATTAAACATAGAACAAAGGATTACCATCCTACAATCCACACCGCCAGAGAAACTGGGAAACAAGGGGGACTCTACAAGGGACATACATGGTCCCCGGGGGGAAGGGAAAGATCTCCTGAATGAATTGGGAGCATGGTGAGAGGGGAGATGGAGTTAGGAAAGAGAAAAGGGGAGAAGAGGAGTGGGCAGGAAGACACGGGTGACCAAGAAGATTGAGGCAGGGGAAGAATAAAGGAGAGAAAGAGACACATTAATAGAGGGAGCTATTGTAGGCATAAAGAGAAATCTAGCACTAGGGAAATGTCCAGAGATATATACAAGAATGACCCCAACTAAGAATCTAAGCAATAGTGGAGAGGCTACCTTAAATGCCCTTCCCAGATAATGAGATTCATGACTACCTTATATGCCATCCTAGAGCCTTCATCCAATAGCTGATGGAAATAGAAGCAGATACCCACAACTAAGCACTGAGCCAAATTCCTGGAGTCCAGTTGCAGAGAGGGAGGAGTGATGAGCAAAGGGGTCAAGACAAGGCTGGAGAAACCCACAGAGACAGCTGACCTGAACAAGGGAGAGCTCATGGCCCCCAGACTGACAGCTCAGAAACCAGCATAAGATGGAACCAGGCCCCCTGAATGTGGGTGTCAGTTAGGAGGACTGGGCAGTCTATGGGGGCCTCTGGTAGTGGGTCAGTATTCATCCTAGTATACAAATGGACTTTGGGAGCCCTTTCCCCATAGAGCGACATTCTCTCAGCCTAGACACACAGGGGAGGGCCTAGGCCCTGCCCCAAATGATGTGACAGACTTTGAAGATCCCCCATGGAAGACTTCACCCTTTCTGTGGAGCAAAAGAGGGATGGGAGTTGGGGCGGGGGCATGGAAGCATGGGAGGGAGAGAGAACTGGGATTGATATTTTAAATAATATTGTTTCTAATTTAAATTTAAAAAAAATTTAAAAACATAATCTTTTCCTAATCAGGCAGTAATGGCTCATACCTTAAATCCCAGCACTCAGGAGGTAGAGGCAATCGGATATCTGAGTTTGAGACAAGCCTGGTCTATAAGAGTTAGTTCCAGGATAGGCTCCAAAGCTATACAGAGAAACCCTGTCTTGAAAAACTAAATTTTTAAAAAAATCTGTTTCTTTCTCTTCCATTGGGGGGGGAAGACTTATTTTGTGGCCAAATATAATATTCAGACCATGTTTGAACATAAAATTTTGGCATACTCTCAAGAACAGGAAGATGAAAGAAACTATCAGACTACACAAGGTAAGTGCCAAGCCCCTTCTTAAAGGGCTCCCAGGTACGGCAGCTTGTGTAGGAAGCAGATCCCAGAGGAAGCCTCAGGTTTGGAACTCTCTCTAAAACTCAGCTTGGCTCCTTGTGGCTCTTCTCATCACACATGGCAGCTCTCCGTTCTCTCTGCAGTCAGCCCCACTTCTCAGAGACCTGTGGGTTTGGGAACTCTCATACTGTCTCCCTGATGCCAGCTAGGGATGGCCCTCAGACAAGTGAGATGTTTTCTATAGTGACCCCAAGATGACACTCTTTTAGCGGTATTACAGATGGCTTAAACAGACAAGCCAGAGTGATGGTTAAATATCCAAGACTATTTCAAGTCAGATAATGTAGTGGTAGTACCTCAAATTTGGGTATAACTTACACTACAGAAGGTTCTAGCCACACTCAGAACCAAATACTAAACATTTACGAGCACAACATTGAATACATGCCCCCAAACTCCAGCAGAGATTTTCATTCCCATCTATATGCCATGCAATCTGAATGAATCTGTCTTCATTCAGATTGCATGCATCTTGTCCCTCCTAATGAGAAGGTGGGACTCGTGTTCTGGCCGCTCCCTGTGGCCAGTCACTTCAGTACTCTGGGATCTGACTGGTCACTACATCACGGCTTCACCTTGGCCCCAGAGTGGAATGATGGCAGTCAGTCAACGTAGTGTTTGAAATTGAGTCCTATGGATGTGTATGTAACCCTAGTTATTCTGGAGGCCAGGATTGATGGATTGATGGCGCCTAAGAGTTTGAGGTCAGCCTAAACAACATACTGAGACCCACAGCTCAAAAAAAATGTAACAAAAGCCAGGTGTGGTGGTTCATGGCTATAATCCTATCATTTGGGAGCCTGGGGCAATAGAAGCTCAAGTTCAAGACTAGCGTGGACTACATAGCAAGACCTTGACTTAATAAATAAATAAATAAAAACAGTGACCGAAGAAAAACCCTGCAGTACACAGGCTGTAAAACACTAAAATTAGTTTTTACATTTTTGCAAGAATGTTTTGAAGGGGAAAATCCTACTCAGACCTGCCCCCTTAGATCATTTTGCTGAATGATAATACCTTTAATTCTACTATAGGACAGATCCCCTCATATAACTGGCATTTGTCTCTGAGAAGCTCAGTGGAGGGATGGAGAAGTAAGGATTGCCGGCTCAGGGTGTTTCTTAGTGTAACTCTTTGGCATTGCTTATGGGTGGAGGGGACAATCTTCTGGGGGACTCCACCCAATAAAAATGATGACTGCAATGGTAGAATCTGCATTCTCTCCTGGGAGTGGGCATCCATCTTCCAAGGGTCCTTGGCCACAAATCACTGAGACGTGAGGAGAGAGGCACCTATGAGAAAAGCTGAGTTAGAAGCCAGCTTTTATGGGATGCTGAGGAGGCAATCTGGACCCCATTTTGGAATATACTAAATTGGATGGAAGGGCAGTTCTGCACATTCACATGCTACTTGATTCAGAGCAATAGGAACCTGCCAAGGAAAGGCAGAAGTGCATCTAATTGATAGAGAAGCCAGACAGAAAACAATAGGTGCAACAGGGGATCCAGCTATGAGCAAAGTTCTGTTTGCACAGCAACCACCATCCTGATGTGCTTTTGAAATAAACAGTGATCTTGGAGCATCCATGACTTTTGACAACTGTCTTATCCATGAATTTCATTATTTAACATTTGTCTTTAAAATAATTTAATTAAAAAAAGTAACTCAACCCTATGTTGAAAATAAAGCTATGAATTTGATAATGCTAGGTTACGTTTCTGAACACAGATTGCAATAAACACCTGGGATATTCTTCATCCTTCTTCTCCTGGAGTTGCTGCAGGCCATGGCATTTCAGCTGGTTTCGAACAATGATCTCTGTGAACATAGACAGGCGTCATTCAGAACGAAGCTGCAGGTGCCTGGCTCTGTATTTCCACAGTTGGTCAATGCCTCCCTGCTCCTTCTAGATCCCTGCTCTTTACAGCTCACAATGGGCCTGAGATAATCCCTGTCCCTGGCCTTAGGAGGCTTTGAGCACGATGGTGAGGGTGAGAGTCAGTGTGTTGGCTTTCAGTGAGTTGATGCTAGACTATGGTAGTTTGCTTCTGGATGAAGAAAATGGAACCCTGTCTCACACATTCAAAGTGGCGCCTCTGGTGGGCAAAATTCTAAAGCAAGGCATTTCATGCACCTTCAGCATCTTATTTCAAGAGCAAGCTAAAACAAAAGGGAAGGGCGAGGAGACGCCAGAAGAGCGCTTGCTGCACAAGAATGGGACTCTGCTTCTGGGTCCCCGTGCCCAGGCAGAAGCTGTGCACAGCAGTGCGTCTGTGACCTTGATAGATCACAGCATTTGATGGGGAGGTCACTCAGCCTAGCTGAAGCAGTGAACTCTGGGTTCAGTGAGAGGCCTTGTCCCCAGAAATAAAGTGGGGAGCAATAAGAAAAGACATCTGACCTCTGCTCAAGGGCATGCACACCTCTCTCTCTCTCTCTCTCTCTCTCTCTCTCTCACACACACACACACACACACACACACACACACACAGAGAGAGAGAGAGAGAGAGAGAGAGAGAGAGAGAGAGAGAGAGAGAGAGAGAGAGAGAGAGAGAGAGAGAAAGAGAAAGAGATCAAGAACAAGTGTGGCCTTGCACATCCCCTACCTGGATTTCTCTCTATTTCTGTGCTGAAGACCATGGCCAAGAGCAGCTTGGGGAGGAAAAGGTTTATTTCACCCTCACATTGCCTATTCCATCCCTGAGAAAAACCAGGGCAGCAGCTCAAGGCAGGAACCTGGAGGCAGAAACTTGCTCTTTGACCTCATGGCTTGCCTAGCAGCCTGCTATGGTATACATCCTAGGACCACCTGCACGGGTGGTAACGCCCCGTGAGCTGAGCCTTCCAGTAGCAATCACCATCAGGAAAATGCACTGCAGACTTGCCTACAGGCAATGTGAAGGAGGCGTTTCTCAGTGGAGGTTCCCTTTCCCAAATAACTCTAGTTTGCATCAAGATGACAAACTAACCTGGACATCATCCGTCTCCCATTGTTTAGACCTGTCTCTACCATCTTTTCCTTAATCTTTTTTTCCAACCTGTACCCTTCATGGTAACATAACATCTGTATATTTTTTTTTAAAAAAATGTATTCCTAATAACGCACCTGTCTCTTGATAGATGCTTAAGCCATGCTTGTTTTGGGGAAGAGAATTGTAAAGGTCTCCCAAACAGGAATCCAAGCTTTTCATGGTGGGGTCTGGCTGGCCACCATTGGATTGGATTTACTTCCACTAGGGGGCACCCTTTCCCTTAAATGTCAAAGACCAACACGAAATAAATACTGCGGTAGTTAACAATAGAAATATGGATTTCCTTTAAGAAATAGCTGCTACTGAACACGGCTTTGGAGAGGAGATCATTAAGGCGGTGGTATTTGCAAAGAAAACACTTGATTATAGCAGCAAATATACTCACTACCTTGAACATGTTAGTTGACAATGGGTGTATGTGCTACCATGAAGGTATTGGCTGCTAAATTTTGTTTTAAATTCAATTTAGAGCCAAGAGATCCAACTTAATTATGTCTCAGAGAATTTACTGCCAAGTACTATCTTCCTTAGGATTAATCCCAGCAAGGTGACAGTCACTGTCCCTAACCTTTCATGCCAACAATGTAGAGATGCAGAGCGGCTTGTCTAACCTCCAGACCTCCAGGGCTAAGGAGGTAGACCTTCCATCCTTGTATGTATATATCTTCCTTTACAGATATCTTTTCCAGCTGTCGTTTGTTAATACATTTTGTTTTTCTTTTTGGACTAGATAGTTGTATTCATTGTAGTTTGTTCATACCTCATAATTTATTACTCACATGGGTTGTGGGTTGTAGTCGTTTCTACATATCTCTAGAGTTATCATAGTTATTTTTAAAATGTGTATGTGTGTGTATGTGTGGTGTATGTGGTGTGTGGTGTATGTGGTATATGGTGTATGTGGTGTGTGTGTATAATGTGTATGTGTTGTATGTATGTGGTATGTGTATGATTGTGTGGGGGATATGTGTAGTGTATGGGTGTGTATGTGTGGGGTATGTGTGATCTATGTGCATGTGTGTGTGGTGTGTGTGGTATGTATGTGGTATGTGTATATGTGGTATGTATGTGGTGTGTGTGTGTGTGTGTGTGTGTGTGTGTGTGTGTGTGTGTGTGGTGGTCAGAGGAGAACCTCACCTTTTATCTTGTTTGAGGCAGTGTCTCTTGTCCTGCGGGCAGACTAGCTGACCATAGAGCTTCCAGAGAGTCTCCTGTCTCCATACTCATCTCACCACAGGAGCGCTGAGATTACAGAGACACGATGCTGAAGCTGGGTTTTGTCTGTTTCTTTACGTGGGTCCAGGAGATATGAACTCTGGCCCTTATGCTCACACAGCAAACACTTTATCATCAGGTCACATCTCCAGATCCTGCTGTAATTTAACAAACAACAAGGCTTCCAGATACATTTGAAGTGACTGACATCATGCACCGTCGTAACCAAGAAATGATGTAAGTTAGAAAGGGTACTGTCTCACCATCCAGAGACGCTGTAGACATCCTGGCTACACTTCAGGCCAAGTCACTTCTTTGGGTCTTCATTCCCCTTTCTTGTTGAATTAGCTTGTGCCTGGTATAGAATTAATTCAGGGCCCGGAGCCTTACAAGCACTCCCTTCATCGACCCCATTTTACAGAAAAGGAAACTGAACTAGGGATGTTTCTTAACTTTCACAGCTGATAGAGGGCTTGGTTGGAGCAGGCCTGGATCTCTCTGGTTTTGAAACACAGGGTAGAGTCTTCATTAATTAGAACACACTGAGGCCCTTCCATAGTCCCCAGACTCCAAAGGTTGATGTTCTCATTTCAACTCATGGAGGAGGTCCGAGGAGAAAATAGTGAAGCAATATAACCGTTTGAGAAGTGGCCTACTGTGAAAGGGCGCATGGGCTCACGTCCCCACACGCTGACAGTCATTTGAAGCAGGTTACCTTCTCTGCAAGGTTTCTTCCTGAAGTGAACAACGAAAGGTTGAGGTGAGCCCTGCCTCTGCATGTTCACATGCACCCTGGCATAAGCCCTGAAATTGCCAGTGTTTTTCCTCTGCTCAAGGTGGGGTCACCTTCTCCCCAGCTCTTGTCTGCACCCCTTTCCCATCTGAGTTTCAGGTCATTCATTCCCTTCCTACCACCCAGACGAGTGAATGAAAGCAAAGAGGAGAACAGTTGGAATGGAGCTTTCTGGAATGCTGGCTGTGGCTTGCTGGGTGTCTGTGTCCTCCACAAGGGAACCACAGCGTGGGAATACAATCGAGAACCAGCCCGGTGTAATCAGTAGAGACAATGGAGTGTGCCACCCACATCACAGAGTCGCTGAACATACCACTGATGCTATCAAGCTTTCAATCAAAGCAAAACAAGCAATGTCTTTCTAGACAGAATAGAGGGCCCTGTCTAAATCAGGTGATGATACCGTGTGTACTGTCCCAGTGGAAGTACTCCAGCTTCCAATGCTAGACCCTTCTCAGGAGAAGTTCTGCTGTTACTGCTGAGAACAACTGTATGTACAATGAGAAGGGTCCATTTCAGTGGGGCGAGGCAAAGGAGAAGACGCTCACTGGAATCTGGACAGAATGAAAATTACTCCTGCTCCTCCCTTTTGGCAGGAAAATTTGAGTTGAAATGCTTGATGTAACCCACCCCATCCCCCAGCCACAACAATATTTCTTAATGAGGAGTACCTCTCGACCGGTTAAACACACACACACACACACACACACCTTCATTATCTAAAATCTCAATCAGTAAAAAAAAAAGAAGAAAGAAAAAAAATTTCAAGGCTGAAACCGACAGCTGAACAAAGCATAGGAACGAATGAGTCATAAAGGAACAAACACGAAGGGCAAAACATGAAATATTCAACACACAGACAAAAGGACTCCCAACTACTAAGTAACCAGATACCGTGGCTGTGCTTTCAGTTGGCGAATGTTTTAAGAAGTACGGTGGAGGAGAACCTTGCTTCTGTGTATTGAGTTCTGGAAAATGTAAATGAAATACAGATATTTAAGTTCCTAACAACAATGACCACTGGTGTCTTGAGGGGTGTTTTTAGCCACAGTATTTAGCTCTCTGGGAACTAAGTCTCCCTTTGTCTGTCTCTCTTACAGACAGATACAGAGATCTTAACCCAGTGGGTTAAGTTATGATCCCCACCATCCCACACAAATCAATATTCCTGTCTGGGAAAGAAACTGAAGCGCCTGGGAGCCAGTTCTGTTGTGGAGAAACCCCTGCAAATTCACCACCTCACTCTTAGTAAATGCTTGTTTGTATTCAGTTTGTATTCAGAACGCCACAGTTCTCCAGGTACTACTGTTTTCTTTGGTCTGGACATTTACATTTTCAAAGCTCTGCATGTACATAAAGACTCTTTAATACTGAAGTGTCTGATTCAGATAGCAATGAGGTATCTTAAGAGTAAGGCTCAGGCCAGTGTGGTGTACATTTCTTTAATCCCAACACTCCAGGAAGCAGAGGCAGGCTGTTGGAAGCCAATCTGGTTTACAGAGCAAGTTCCAGGACAGCTGGAGCTACAGAGCTAAAAAAAAAAAAAAAAAACAAAAAACAAAAAACAAAAACAAAAAACAAAAAACAAAACAAAAAAACAGGGGAGACAGAGAGACAGACACAGACACACACACACACACAGACACACACACACACACACACACACACACACACACACACACACAGGCCCACAACCGTGAAGGTGGGAATAGCAGATGGTAAAGGCCAGCATTCACCAGTATATATGGTACCTGCTTTTGCCCTGTAAAGAGACCTTGACACTTCCCCATTGAGTTGAGGTTATTGGCCTCCTGGGTGGGGTATACATACAGAATGGTCCATATTCGAGGAGGAAAAGCCTATTAGGGTTTTTGCTTTCTAACTGCTTTCCTTGCTTTTAAATTGTCACTGTTAATTAATACTGTCATGATATACTGTCACTATACAGTTTGTCTATCGGGGAAGCAATGTCACAATTGTGTCTCTGGGAGGTATGTGTTTCAAAAACCTTGCAGAAGCTGTGCATGGTAGTTCACATTTGAAATCCCAGCATTCAGGAAGCTAAGGCAGGAAGACTATGATTTGAAGGCCAGATCAGGTCTACATAGTATGTCCTAGGCTAGCCTGGGGTACACAGTAAGACTGTGTCTCAAAACAAAGCAACAAAAAGTTTGTAGTCACCTGACCGCCAGAGCCATGCTATGGGCAGTAGGTGCCAACTAATCTGTAATGTCTAGGGCTCCTTGGGAAGACGGATTGGATGAAGGGGCTTTAACCTAGAACAAAAAGTTGGTTTTGATGGTGGGCCTTGAGATGGCCTACACTGGAGCCTGTCTGAGGGTAGGAGTAGTTCTTGGAGTGGGGACAGTGTCTAGCACTGTGCTGTGGATATACTTACATACTAGAGTCATGGTCCTTCAAACTTAGAGCCAGCACACTGAGATTTGAAGAAAGGGAGGCAGTGCCTTTAGAGATGATTTCCTCTAAACGCAAGTAATCCTGGAAACTGAATTTTAGAAATTGCCTGAAAATGTCTTTCTTTGGTGTTGCTTTCTTCCCATTTCTCTCAAGTCAAGCATTTTCCTTTTAGATGAGATGCACAGGCAATTGTGAGAACTAACGCTGAGGGGTCTCTGCATCACATCCCTCCAGCAGGCCTTCTTGCCAGACAACTCAACATTTCACAGCAGGACATGACAGCACCTCTACCTAGATAAGACTGTTAGCATTACTGCAAGCATCCTCATCTTGCCCTTCCACAGCATACGCCTCCCCCTGCCCTTTCCTCCATCCCTGGAAACACTGTTCTTTATCTCTACAGTTTTATCTGCAAGGGTGTTTTATATACATGGAATTACATGGCATGGATTTATGTGCGTTGCCCCTTTCCCTACAAAACATGATCCTCCAAAGATTGTTGCATGCATCAATAACTTTGTTCACTTTTATTACTGAATTATATTCCTTGGTAGAGATGTACCATGATTTATTTTGACCACTGAAGGATGTTTCCAGTTGGGCACTAGTTATGAAATTATGCACATCAGCATGCAGGGTTTTTGTAAACATAAATTTTTGTTTGCCTAGAATAAATAACTAGGAGGGCACCTGCTCAGTAATAATGTAACTGTATGCTTAGCTTTTGAAGAGCTCTGATTTTACAAACAGTTGTTCTGTTTTACATGTTCAACAGCAATGTGTGTCTCAGAATCTGGTGTTGTCATTACCTTGTGTGGAGGGAGGAGTATTTTCACATGTACACACATGTACATATTTGTGGAAGCCAGAGGTTGAGGCTGGATGACTTTCTCAAGCCCTCTCCACTGTATGGTTTTTGTTTGTTTGTTTTGTTTTTTTGAGACAGAGTTTCTCACTGAACCTGATACTCACTGAGTTGGCTAGAGTGGCTGGCAGAGGATCCTCCTTCTCCACTTCCCCAGGACTTGAACTATAGATGTTTGCTGCTGTGCTCCTCTGCGTTTTTTGCTGGTGCTGTACATCTAACTCAGGTCCTCATGCTTACATAACAAGCCGTTCACCAATGAAGCCGTGTCCCAGCCCCTTCATCCCCTTTCATTTCAGTCCTGCAGCCATGTGACCTCCCATCCCTACTTCTCTCATAGCCAGCAGTACTGAAATTTTCCCGCTACTTTGCCAGCTAAATATTCTCTTCAGAGAAATATGTCTTCACATCTTTTGTCCATTTTACAATTGGATTGTTGGGTCTTCTTCAAAGGCTACATTTGAAAAGTTCTTCATATGTGTTATATATACTAGTTTTGTGGCAGATGTGTGATTTGTAAATCTTTCCATCAATCTATAGCTCACTTGTCCATTTTCTTCACACAATCTTTTGGAGAACAACAACAACAACAAAAAAAAAATGATTAAAGTCCAACTCATCATAAAAATTTTCATTTTATGAATGCTATTTATGCCATTTCTGTGAATGTTTTGCTTTTGAAATCCTGGGAATTTGCCCTGTGCTTTAAAAACAAAAACAAAAGCAATAACAAAACCCATGGTCTTAATATATAGCTGAGTGTCTCAGGCTGGCTTCAAACTCATAACACTCTGGCTGCCAAGGCCCCATACCAGAGTACTGGAATTTCAGGTGTGAGCCACAGTGCCCAACTCCAAAGTGTCATAGTTTTGCATTTTGAACTAAGTCTGATCCATTTTGAGTCTTTTTGTTTGCTTGCTGTCTGGATGGTTGCTTGTGCTGTTCAATTGTCCCAGGACAGTTTTCCGAAAAAGGCCATTGAACTACAGCTAACTGTTTCCTAGAAGTCAGTGGAGCACGGGATTAGTTAGCTGAAAAAGTACAAGTTCACCATGGGTGTGGAGACTGGCAGTGATGCTCACCTCATAGCAGACAGTGAGCATCTACAAGGAGCATGCTAGTTCAGTACTGGCTCTCTCTCTCTCTCTCTCTCTCTCTCTCTCTCTCTCTCTCTCTCTCTCTCTTCTCCTTCTTCCTTTATCTAGGCTCCAGCCCAACATATAGTGTGGGTCTTCCCCACATCAGTTAGCACTCCTTGGGAAAGTTAGCACAGACAGACCCATGATGTGTCTTACCAACCTCCTGTTGAGTCTATACCCAGTGGTTTTGACAAAGAAGATTAAATGTCACAGGAATTTTTGTGCTATTCCGAAGATCTATTTCCAAATCCCCTCTTTGGTCCTCTTGCTCTAGGAATGTCTTCCCACCAGCACCACATAGCATCGGTTGTGTAATTGATGAGACATTGTGAATCAACCAGGTTAATTTATCTCACCTTGTTCTGCTTTACCAAAGCCGTGCTCTGGTTCATCCCCTTTCTATATACAATTTAGAATAATTGTAATTATTCATGAAGAAACTTTGCTGAAATGTTAATAGCAACTGTATTAAAACTCCTTTATTGTGGTGAATAATTAACATTTGTACTCTCTTGAGCCTTCTAATGCATAGATAGACTACATATATATGTGTGTTTATATATCCATTTATTTAGATCTTTGATTTTTTTCAGGACAAATACAATATATTATTGTGCCCAGATTATTAGATTTCTAGCTACTTTTTAATGTAATATCTTTATTCCATGTTGTAATGAGTGTCTAGAAATAAACCCAGCACTTGAGGAAATCTCTGACCATAGAGTGATCACATATGTAACTGGAAATATATAATTTAGAACAAGCTTAAGCAGTTCTAAAAGACAAAGGATCAGATCAAAAAACAACTTCAAAATTTCTAAAGTACTTCCGAGAAATAAAAATATCCTACATCAATCAGATAAGAAAACGCCATTAAAGGGATCATTTCTTTTTATAATAAAAACAACATGGGGAAACAGAGAGGAAATGCTTAGAAGATGAAAACTGATGAAATCTCCCAGGAAGAAGACCACAGAGACAGAAGCTCCTCTAAGCACCAAAGCCATGTCACAGATGAACCAAAAGAGAAAAGTATGAAAACAAAAGAAGAAAAGAGAAAAATTCCAGAACACGAAAGTATGTATCTTTAGATTAAATACTCTCGAAAATCTCACCAAAGCATTTTCATCATGAAACTTCAGGAATGTGCAGGTAATGAGTGAAAAACAAATCTAAGATAAGGAGGAAAAAAAGGAAGTGCCCTTCTGTGGTAACATTTCCAGCCATTCTAGAAAGCCAAGGAAAAATCCCTCCAAACTGCAGAGGGAGACTGATTTCCAAATGAGAATTCTGAGATGAGCTATCAACCAAGAACATTTTTTCCCCAAATATGCAAGGACTCAAATTTTGACCTCTCACACATTGTTTCTAAGGAAGCTGCTGTGGATATACAGCATCGAATAATAGACTGGACCAGGAAGAAAGAAGACAAAGCATTAAGGCAACAAAAGATTCAGTGTGGGGGGAAGTGAACCACAGATCAGCTGTCAGCTTCTTCACAGACCCAGAACAACCATTCCCAGAGTAGCTCAGAGGGCTCCAGAAGAAAATGCAAGCAGAAGGCTTCATGATGTTTCTCAGCACAAAGGGAAGGTTTAGAAAGATGAGGGAGGCTTGAGCTCTTGATGGTGAATCTGTATGCCTGCCTCAAAGCATCAGTCCAGGAGAAACACAAAGGCCTAAGAGGGAGGTGGGGAGGGACACATTGTGACATAGAAATGAACAATAGTTTTGCGTTTAACATGATGTGAATATTCATATCAAATGAATAAAATACAGTTTGATATTCCTGCCTGATTAGGAAACACAAAAGGAGGTATAGATGCAAGCTGGGAATAGTGAGGATTGCAAGGATAATGGGAAACAGATTTTAGTTTCCTTCTCTTATAATAAAGATTCTAGCTCTGACGTCTGATTAAGGTGGGGAGAGAGGCTGCTGCATCAGCCCGATAGTAAAAGGTGTGGGATAAGATACAGAACAATGGCTTTACCGAACACTTGAGAGAGCCAAGGTTGCAAGGAAACCTGGATGAACTCATCCAGAAAGCAACAGTCCTTTATAGGAGCGAAGACACTTCTGTCTGCTTACATCCTGATAATCAAAGCAGAGGTAACCGCATTGCAGACAGGAGGGGGAACACACCATACATGCTCATGAGTAGGCTGCCACAACAGATTAGAGTCCAGAGGCTCTGAGTGGCAGGCAGAATACAAAACATGGAAAGTGTCCCTGATGCACTCTTGAGCTTCCCCATAGGGTGAGATAGCAACAGCTGAAGGCTGTGTATGTGTTGGGGGGGGGACTACAGAAGTCAATTTCAAAACCAAAGTTACACATAAGCTGAAAATTGAAACTTGATAGCCAGTATACCATGCCAATGGAAGTCAGAACAAAACTGGAGTGGCTATCGTAATATCAGAAGAGACTTATTTCAGAGCAGAGAACATCACCCAGGGAAAAAAGAAAGGCATTTTATAAAATGACTAAAGGAAAAATCCATCAGGATGGGGGCAAATCAGTTCCAAAGGTTCATGTGCCTGATCTCATAGCTTTCATAGCCACGACACGACAATGGATACTAGTATACAGAACAAAACATCTCTCAAAAGTGACAGGACGACAGGGGCTGGAGAGATAGCTCAGCAGTTTAGGGCACACGTTGCTATTGCAGAGGACCTGAGTTCAGTTCCCAGTACCCATACCAGGTGACTCACAAACACCTGTAACTCCAGAGGATCTGAGGACTCTGGCCTCTGCAGGCATCGGCCCTCACACACACATACCCACACACAGACACACGTGTACACACAGAATTAAAAATAAAATGAATCTTAAACAAACAAGCCCGTGATCAAACAAGTATTCAGGAAGTTGTTGGGTACAGAGAAAACCTGAAGTAGTGTTAACTCTCTTGGTCTGGGTCCCATTCAACAGTGGAACACACCATTCAGCTACACGCTGGACTTTTTCCAAGGCCATATTAGGAGCCGTGAAACAGCTCTCAGAAACCGTAAAAAGGCTCAGGTCACACAGAGTGTGATCTCTAGAACAGGTGAAGTCAAAATCAACAATGAAAAGCATCCTGAATAGACCTCTGTCATTTAGAATTGAGATGATAATGCATTTCCAGATCATATGTGGGCTGGAGATGAAGTCAGAGAAGAAACTACAGATTAATTTGTAATACAGACAGTTGTGGGATCTACCTAAAACAATATTTAGTGTGAAATTCATTGCTTTAAGTGATCACATTAGAAAAATGTAGACTTGTTACAAGCACTTTTTTCGCCAGCCTGGTCCCATAGCTGCATCAGCCCCAAATAACACACAGAGACACTGTATTAGATACAAAGCTGTTGGCCTATTACTAGAATTTCTTATTGGCTAGCTCTGCCTTAAAGTATTAACCCATTTCTATTAATCTAAGTGTTTCCATGAGGTCTTATCTTACCGGAGGGAGGATCTGGACCTTCTTCTCTCAAGTCGCTACATCTTGATTCTCCTCTCCTATGTCTCCCAGAATCTTCTGTCTATCTTGCCTTCCTACTTGCCAACAGTGCTCTGTTCATTAACCAATAAGAGAAACATATTTACAGAATGACATCTCCCATCAGAGACTATATATTCTGTGCTTTCCCTTTAAGAGGCTAGAACAAGAACAAATTAAGCCCAAAGTAATTGGGGATGAATAAATAAAAATAAGCAAAAACTTGATGAGAATTAAAGACGAATAAACGCTATAGAAACTCACATCTTTTAAAAGTTAATTTTAAAAATTCTTAATTAGACAAACTAAAGGAAAAAAAGCAAAGAAAATGCCTGTGTTGGGTTTACCAGTGAGGGGACACAGTTCTCATGGGTATTTACAGGGCAGAGGAAGAAATACAGAACAATTTATATAATAAATTGAATAAATGAAAATTTTAAATTCTCAAAAACCATACCTCCCCAAAATAGACAGCAGAAGATAAATAAATCCACAAGCCATCTAACAACTATCACATAAACTAGATTTAACATTGCATAACCCCCCCCCCAAAGCAGGGTTCTTGACTCAGATGGCTTCCCTAGTGAATTGAACCCATAGTTTTGAGAAGGAATGAGACCAATCTTAGAGAAACTCGCTAACATAGGTTGTGACACCGGAAAGCCAGTACCTCAATCTGGCCAAGGTATTCCATAAAAACTAAAGACAAATAGCATATAAATACAGACACAAATTCCTTCAGACTACTAGCAACTCAAACCCAGAAGACTTTAAGAGATCCATTCATCATGACCTAATAATTGCCTTACCATTAGAAAATTACCCAATGTAACTCACCACATCAACAGACAAAAACAGGAAAACCGCATGCTCATCTCAAAAGATACGGGGAAAAAAACAATCAGAGAAAATTCAATGCCCTTTGCCAATTTAAAACAACCACACCAACACAACCCAGGAAGCTAGCAATTGACGGGAAGTCTCCCAACCTCTTAAAAGGAGTCTACAAAGCTCCACAATTTACATCATACTGCATGGTGAAAGAACGCATGGTTTTCCCTAAGATCAAGAACATAGTACAATCCTTCAACTTCACACAGGAAGTCTTAACCAAGGAATGAGAAAAAGATTGAATGACTAGAAAGGAAGAGGTAAATCAGTCAATATTTTAAAAACCATAAGAAAGTCCTAAAATTGAAAAAGTGAAGTACAAACTGTAAGTGAACTATTTAGAAACAGATATAAATCCAAGATGGAGAGAATTAGGTTAAATGAGGTAGGACTGAAGAGTGGTGTGTAATAAACTGATTTTTGATAGCTTTGCAAGATTTGACATCTTTTGGGAGGTTTTCAAAAATCTTTGTTTTACTTTGATAAAAACGCAAATTAAATGGAAGAGAAGAAGACATAGTTCTCAGCAGGCATTAAATTTATTTCTTGAGCTTCAACTATTTCTTCAAAGACAATTTCCTTATTGAATAAAGCCTCTTCCCTTGGCCAGCACCCTAGAAATTAGTGTTGAGTGAGCTTTGTGCTGTTTGAAAGCAAAGCTCCTAACAGCTAGAGATACGTAAAAATGCGAGCGCATGTTCAGTTATTAATAGATTTCAATCAGGCCTTGAAATAAAAATAGAGATGTAAATTGTACGCATAATTAATGAGTTTTAAAAATTGTTCCCATGGTGAGGATTAATAGTTTTTGGATGCTAGCCCCAAGGATAAGAAACTATGCTAACATAGAGTTTGTCAATGAATTACTTCTATGTATGTAACACATGAACACATATCAACTATTTGCATAAGGATCTACGTATATGAATATGTTGATGCCCATCAGCTATATATTGAGGGTAAAAAAAGGCAGTTTGATAACTGTGTATAATTTGTAACATGAAAACTTCATCTAAGCAAAACAACTCCACATAGGGTTTTAGATTTATGCCTCCAACCCCTACGATCAGTTTTCCGTTCTCTCTCTGCTCTCTCTTGCCTCCCTCCATTCTAGCCTCACTTCACATTCACAGTCCTCCTGCCTCCACCTCCTGAATGCTGGAATTGCAAGCCTGTGTCACCACATTCATCTTTAGTTATCTTTGTGTTCATACATGCTAAATGGACAAAGACAGTTCAAGTGTCAGAACTCAGTTCATCCAAGTTGAGGACAGAGCAGAAATCAAGGGAAGAAATAGTGTGCTTAAATTAAGGAAGTGATAACCTCAGCTTCTCATTCTCACACCTTCAATTACCTCATTGCTCATATTATGGCTAAGCGTACTGCTGCATGAATGAACATTGCTCAAGTTTCATGTGTTTTTGCTTGTACCACATATGTGAAAACATCCCCCGCCCGATTAACACATTACACAAAGAGAACATAGGCACATGTGGGCTCAATACCTTCCACAGTCTCAAGCAAAGCTTCCCACTGACGAGAGACAGAAAGTGCAACTAAAACTCATAGGCTGCATCTCAAGGGAAAGGAGAAGAAATAAATTCATGCACAGTAGAATATTTTGGAAAGCCAATGCCTTCTGCAGAGTTCAGATTCCCATCAGCTGTGAAGGGAAGATGTGTGATGCTAAGCATAGTGAGTACCACTCAAGTGTGACTTTCAAAGGCTAGTCATGATGCCTACCCAAATTCTGACCCATTCAGAAGTGGATTCTTTAAGCCCACATGTTTTTTTCTCAGAGGTTTCCTCTAAGTTTGAATCCCAGCACCCCCATTTAGTTATTTCCTAGCATCCCCTATAATATGCCTTTTCTCCTACACTTTGGATGTAAAATGTCTCACACAGGAGAGACATCTGGCCCTACTTCTGGAGGCTGTGGAACCTGTAAGACATGGAGCCCATTAGCAGAAGGTTACTAAAGACTTTCTCTGAAGTTTATAGCCATGCCCCTGGTTATAACTGCTCTCTGATTCCTGATCTACCACCATGTGAACAGCCATGGCCTCATGCACCCTCTACCACAGATGCAGCCACAATGGGCTCCAAGATGGACTCCAACCCTTAGAACTGTGAGCCAAACACTTTTAGGTTGTTCTTTTGGGCATTTGGTCATAGGCTGAAGCAATAGCTGTCTTATTCATCAGCCCATGTCCTGTGTCTGACACTGGGCCTGACATGCACTAGGTTTTGACCCATTTATGACACATGATTTTTAATATACAGCCAGTCATTGACGACTCGGGATTTATTGTTTTTGTTTGTTTGTTTGTTTGTTTTTGTTTTAGATTCAGGGAATAAGCCTAGTCTTTAGTGAAAATCTTTGTTAAAAGGTTCATAAAGAAACCAAGTATCCCCATGACCTAAAATTATTGTTGGAAGTCTAGCTGAGCAGATGCACACATTGTGTATTTTAGTCTTGTAGCTATTGTTTCACCTACATGGATAGTACACATGTCAGTCAGCACACTGTAATCTATTACACAGACAGTACACATGTCATCATCTATTCACTAGCAATACGTTTACACCATTTAGCTCTTCTATATTTACTGGGGATTGGTAAGTACATGGTGCTTATGCAGAAGCTGTTCTGGTACATACTAGAATAATCCATTAGATCAGTGGTTCTCAACCTTCCTAATGCTGCAACCCTTTAATTCAGTTCCTCACAGTGTGGTAACCCCCAATGATAAAATTATTTCATTGCTACTTCATAACTGTAATTTTGCTACTGCTATTGTAATGTAAATATGGGATATGCAGAATATCCAGTATGCAACCTCCAAGGTATTGTGACCCATGGATTGAGTGCCATTGCATTAGAAAAACTCAATGGACTCCCTGGAACATTTTAGAAAGCTGTTCTCAAGTGCTGTCTCCCATAGGTCAGTATTAAGTGCATTGATTTTCAGAATTTTTCAAGCTTGTATCTGAGTTGTTTTCCCAATCTGCCAATGAAAAGTGGTAATACCTTGGCTTGGGGAAGTTTCAGCTGAATTGAAGCTTTGAATCCTTTAAAGTCATGCTGACTAAAAGCAACACACCGTGAAGCTATCATTTTTGGAACTAGGCTCTAAAATAAGGTAGAGATCTATCTGAAGGGGCTGTCTATCAATGACTATCCTGAAATCTGTAGAAGTCTACCTCATACATTAATGACTGGCCAACACTATTACATTTAAATTCTAACAGGCAGCCAACAGCTGAAAATACCTACTGGTATTTAAAGGGAGACAATTCCCTGTTGATGGACATTTGGTTTCCTTTCATTATTTTGCAAAAATTAACATTCCGTTATTCTGTTTTTTATCACTGCTATAAAATACCTGAAACCATGTATTTATTGAAGAAAGGGTTTATTTAGCTTAGTCTTAGAGACCAATAGTTCAAGACAGGTAGCCATGCCAGTTAGCAGAGGGCTTAGTGGAAGATGGCACATGTGACAGGAAAAAATTGTAATGCAAGATGGTAAGCTAAACAGCAACTCAGGGGTCAAGTTCACACTTTTCATGAGTGTGTGTGTGTGTGTGTGTGTGTGTGTGTGTGTGTGTGTGTGCTTATGCTTGTGTGAAAGTGTGTATACATATGTGTGCCCATAAAGTCAACCTTGAGTGTCATTCTTCGGGAGCTAACTTCTGTGTTTTTTGTTTGCTTGCTTGTTTTGTTTTGCATTTTTGCAAATAGACCATCTCACTGGTGTGCTTGTTCACTGAACAGCTCGATAAAATAGCTGGCTAGCTAGCAAGACCTAGGAATCTACTTGACTTTGCCTCCCAGGTACTAGAATTAACCACACCAACTATTTTACATTTCTGGGGATCGAACTCAGACCCTTATACTTGCCTTTCCAGGCACTTCATTGACCGAAACATCTCTGCGGCCTCAATTTCATGTTTCTGATAACTTCACTTCATGAAATCTAATTCAGGGTCTCATGAGAACTATTTCAGTCCTTTCTAGCAGCAGCACCCCTAACAAGATCTAGCAACCTCCCACTTAGCACCCACCCACACTCCTCTTGTTCCACCAGCTGTCACGTCACCGTACTGAAGACCAAGTCCCTTAGAGCATCAATCTGTGGGAAACAACAGCCAAGCACAGTAGGTACAATGAATAAAGATGTATATTCAACATTTCATGGATATGTGTGTTTTTCTATGGGCTAAATTCTCAGGTTTGGAATTTCTGCTTCAAAAAGTCAGAATGTTTATAGTAATAGACTCGATATTGCTGACCTGCCAGCTAAAGATGCTATACCAATTTACATTCCCACCAGCAATCCAGGATTAGTCTCTTTCTACCCTAGCTAACACTTTCCACTTGTTTACATCTGTTTATCTAATGAGGTAAGTGTGTTTTTCAGCGAGGCTTTATTTATATCTCTTACTATCAGTAGGACTGGCCACTTGTTCTTATGTTCAGTGACATCTGTATTTTGGGGAACTGGATATTAAGTACTTTTGCTCATTTTCTTTTGGTTGTATAATTTTTCTTTGGCATTTTCAAGATCATTCCCCCATATGGAAGTTAGCCTTCTGACTCTGATATGAATTGCAAATACTTTTTCCCCCTACACACGATCGTTTGTCTTTTTACTTTGCTTAAAGTAATTTTGCCAGGCAGAAAAATTTTCTCTATTTTTATGTTGTCAAATTCATCATTGTCGGGTTTTCATTTCACTTTTATGATGACGTCTCCATTCTGAGGGGGAAATCAATTTGTTTCTTCTGTTATTCTGACTTTGATCGATATCTGAATTAGTTTGGTGAAAAGTATGATATATGTAGTCAGCCCCCTCAATGCCTCCTAGCATTTCAGCACCATTTATTAAGTAATCCCCCCTCTTCCAATGGTTCATGGTGTCACCTCAATGAAACTAAATCTTCCCACTCAACATATAATGTATGCTGCTGGTATTCAACATAGGGTACTGCCTTCATAATTCTCAAGTTGCCCCTATATATTTTTCTTTTTGTTATTATTTTTGCTAACATAATTGTCTTTCTCTCATTAGTATCTATTGGCAACCTGATGTTTTATCTTTTTATTTATTTTGCTTATTTATATAAATGATATTCTAGATCTCTGGAAGAATGTACTTTCATGTAGGCTTTAAAGAATTCCAGCATACAAGATGGCTCAGCAGGCAAAGGTATTTGCTGCCAAGCTTGATGTCCTGAGCCTAATCCTTGAGACCCCTATGGTAGAAGGAGACAACTGATTTATAAGCAGTCCTTTGAGCCCCATATGCATACCAGGCATATCATGCACACATACATAGAAGAATAAATAAACAAATGTAATTTAAATCTTCACAGATTCCTGAAGACAGTGAGCATCTCAAAGCTAAGTAAGCATCTAAGAAGCAAGTTATCAACAACTAGAGCTTGCAGACATAACAAATGACCCCATAGACAATTGAAGTTCTGGATATTATAATTGTTAGATACTGGATAGAATAACCATGTTTGGCCTATTTAGGAAGTGAAGAACAAGCTTGTATGTGTTTGCAGGGAATAGAAGTTTAGTTGAGAAGTGTTGAAAATTAAGTAAAGAAAACATGTAAGGAATACAATAAAATGAAGCACAGTTGAACAGGTAGATTTACGAGCATTATCAGATTAAGCTGGAGAGAAAACTAACAAACTAGAATATAGACTAAAAGAAACTTCCCACAACAAAGGTCACAGACATGAAGAGATAAATGTGAACGTGGGAAAGTGATCAGGCATCGCAGAGCACAGACTAGGTTAGCCTCACACCATTGCTAAAGACACACCAGAAGACGAGAACAGAGGTTAAGGTCGTATTTGAAGAAGTGGCAGCCCATTTTCTAGAACAAGTGCCAAGAATCATTCCCAAGAACTCCAAAGTTAGGTAAAACAAAACACACACCTAGAAGCTTATTTACAACTTCATAGGCAAAGCCACAGGAAATGAAACAAAAGGTCACTCTTGAAGGAGCAACAACTAAGAGCCAACTTCTCATCTGCAATTATAGGAGCCAGTAAATTATGGATAAACATCTTCAGTGTATCATAGCCATATGCTAGCCTAAAATTCCGTACATGGGAGCATTGCATTTCAGTGATGGGACAGAAATGAAGACATCCCAGAAACAAAGAGAAAGTGTTTGCCATCAGCAGTGTGTCTCTGTATCAGTGGTTCTTAACCTGTGGACCGCAACCACCTGTGGCAAGCCTCTGTCTCCAAGTACATATGTTATGATTCATAACAGTAGCAAAATTAGAATCATGAAGTAGCAAAAATAATTTTATGATTGGAAGGCACCACAAAATGAGGAAGTGCATTAAAGGATTGCAGTGTTAGGAAGGTTGAGAATCACTGCTCTAAAGGATATGCCACAGAGGAATTCAGGCAGAAACCAGCCTAAGTAGAAGGTGTAGACATAGGAAGGGAGAGAGTGTAGACAAGACTCACATGTTCTGAGAAGGGTTTCAACTAGTAAAGGTATGAGGAGATATTGGACATCGTCGGGGAGCAGGTTTATAAAAGGCCACAGTGAGATTTTATTTTCTTCCCGTCACCTTGTAGAAAACTACATGATATTGAGAAATGCCAAGTCTTAGTGGGCATGTGTAGCACAGACTTCCCTTCATGTTGTGAGGGGACTGTGCCACATCTACTAAGTTCAATGTTTCATCCTATGTTCACTCTACAGAGATGGTCTTGTACACATACAAAAGACAATGTAAACAGTGTTCACAATCATGTGATCTATTAAAACATGATAAATCTCCTTGATGTTATCAGAAAGAGTCTAAGTGGATAAACAATGGTATAGACAGTCACATAGAAATAGTCATGACAGTCAAGACCCATGGGGTACAGCTATCTAGAAAGTTTTGTTTCAAATATTATATTCAGGCCTAAGTTAAAGGCAAAGTCATCCATAAGATTCCCCTCATTTGAGATGCCAATTGCTAGTCTCAGGGGTCCTTGGACCACCTGCCCTTCTAATCACTGCTATACATTTGATGTTTTCCAGGATTCCTTCAAGTCTGGTACTTTTCTATCAGGGGGTCACTCTGCCTGTCATGGCCAGATCTCTATACAGGCCATACACAGGGAGACATGTATATGATGAGGTTTGTGTTCTTCTCCATGAAATCAGTGTATCAATTTCCCAAAAGATTGATGAATTGTCAACAACCAGAAAGGTTCACTGAGTTTGGGGCTCAAAGAGATTTGGAGAGGGGGGAAGGAAGTTATATCTCAGTCATTAGACACGAATATTAAATCACTGGGCACATCTTTAATCTCTGTCTCTGCCCTCTATCTATCCTCTTCATGGACATTGGATCAGTCCCAGACCTTTAAGCCTATAGCTGGTGTTTCTGGTGATGAGACCCATTCCTAAGGCAGTTCTATGCCCATCCTGAGTCATTTCATTAGTGTGGTAAGCACACTTCTATCACTCAGGAAATTCCAAGGGTATTTGGAACTCGATGCCAGGGGCCTAAGACAAAGGCCAGACAAACTCTTTATTGTTAACTCCCTAATAAAAATCCAGCAGACCAATCTCTGTCTTGAGGTTTATTTCCAGGGAATGTGACCCAAGATAACTGTTGCCAGGAGTGGCTTGAGGAAGCACGAGTAATTATTCAGCCCTAATTGTACTTTGGAGAACTGGGGAGCCCAAGGACTACTTTGCTGAGGTGGCCTTACTTATATCACCAGGCTTCATTCTGATAGCAACTACCAGTGTCACTGCTTGGAAGTGCACAAGATTTGAAAAGACTCTTGGGCCTGGATGGCCCTGCAGTTACAGTTTTAACTACAGACATGTCATTGCATAATGCTCAATACTTCTGATACATGTATGCATTGCTAAGAGTTTTGTGGTGAGAACAACACAGTGTTTGCTTGTACAGAACTGGGGTGGCACAGTTCATGCCCTCCATCATGGCCTCAGTATGCCATCCACAGACATGGTAAATGCAGATGCATGAGCTACAGCTGGTATAACACTTCACAGTGCTTTGTAATAAATTCTGGACACAAGTGGAAAGGATATGTATGCTCCAAGGTCAGAATAAAAACTAGAGACAGAGTCAGGACATGATAACACGTGCTGGTAACCCAGACTTGGGAGGCTGAGGTAGAAGGATATGTGAGTTCAAGGGCAGTCTGGGCTACAAATGAAGACTGCTTTAAAAACACCAAGCCAAACCAACCAACAAAACAAACAAAAAACAGATTTGACTGTGCACTCTTATAACTAGCCACTGAGAAACTTGAGATAAGAGCTTAACTTGAGCCCAGGAGTTCAAATCCAGCCTGAATAACACAGTGAGAATCACCCATCTCAAAATAAAAGATTAAAATAGACAAAAAATAATACATATACTATAAATACATAAACTAGTAATAAAATTATTATTATCAACATAAGGTGCTATGTACTATATAAAAGGCAAGGACTGATACCCAGGGTTGTTTTTCTGACCTCTCTCTCTCTCTTTCTCTCTCTCTCTCATGAATGCACACACACACACACACACACACACACACACACACACACACACACACACACACACACACACACAAATACACACACACCCGAATGCACATATGCACACACAGACACACACCAAAAGAGACTGAACAGAAAAAAAAAAATGGTTTTATAAACAGAGAAGTCCAAAGCAAGCATAAATAGAGGAGAAAAGTCACAGTGGACTGTTTCAAAGCTATTTTCCTGGTCCAAGTTCATTAAACCAGAGGTTAAACTTACATATCCACCATCCAAAACTGGCTTGTTTGGGTCCTGCTATTATCCCTTACTCACAAGGTTAAATAAAAACTAAACTGGCTTTGCTGGCTTGGTGGCCTGCAGCTTCAGCTCCAGTAACTCCATTTTGGCTGGGCCGACTAGGCCCAGGGAAGGAGCTCAGTCTCGACCCATGGAAGTGGAAGTGTCATTCCCATTAATAAAGTCCTCTCCAGCAAGGAGCTGAACTTTTCTTCTTTGTTCTCTCCACCAAGGCCACAGTTCATTGGTTCATACTGAGAGTCTTTTTTTTTTTTTTTTTTTTTTTCTGGACTCAGACTCAAGGAATGGACTGACCTCTCTCCAGCTAAACGGAATGAAAGAGAGAAGAATGACTGTGAGTCATGGAGGAGGCGGGGGCAGGGCGGTGAGTAGAATGGATAGAAAGACGTTGAGGGGTGTTTTCTTACACAAATGGGGTCACACCATGCAAATTCCTGTTTCTTTATGTTTCCTTCATTTAACAATGCGCCTTAGAAGTCCTTCTTCACAAAGGTCCTTTGCTCTTTTAAAGCCTGATCGTTATTGTCTGAGTGTTCCCTGGCTTAACTCTTTCTAAACAGTTGTCACATTCGTTTACAGAGATTGCTATAATGAACGCCCTTGCACACGCACATGCTTGTTTGTGGGAGAGGCTCCTAAATGGGGAACACTCACTCTTACTACCCCCAACTCTGCAGTGTGTACGGAAAAAATTCATGCTGCTTGAAAGGACAGACACCTCTTCCCTTATTTCTCATCACTTTGGGGTGTCTACCCCAGCAACAAAGTCTCACAAAGCCTCCTGCACACACACACTGACCCTGTTTTTCTGTGCCTCCTTTGCTCAGTGGGTCAGTGACTGAGGACAATACTTGTGTCTTAATGTTATCTATCTAGTGTAGTATCTAGAACAGGGCAATGGGCAATATCAGAAAAGAACGTGCTTAGATTTAATGTTACCTTCACCCCTAAGTAGATTTCCTTTTAAAGAAGGGATCAGGATACAGGAGATGTGATGGTGAGGCTTAATGGGAGGTGCTTGGGTCATTGGAGTAGGTGTGCCCTTCTCCAGGGGATTCCAGGATCTCAGACCCCTTCCTCTTTTTCTCCTTTGCTTCCTGGTCTTAGAGTGAGCAATTTTTGTTTCATCACATACATGTTTCTGGCTTGATGTAACAACTTTCCACTAGTCCAAAATATAAATCCAGTCGATATTGGACTACAGTCTTTAAAACTGTGAGCCAAAATAAATCTTCTTGGGACCTTTCATCCAAAATAACATGCAATTGAAAACACTTTCATCCTGGAGAAGTTGTCATGAAACTGTCTTTTCTTTTGTCTGGTAGGATCAGACTCCTGCTTTGAAGAATGGGAACTTTTTAATTTTGGCTTAATTTCCTGATAAACGGTGACCACTCCGTGCTCTAATATTCATTGTGAACATAAAACAAAAGTTAGTTGTTTCCTATATGAAGAATTGCAACCAACACATTCTTCATTCCTGTGTTTTTTTCTGAGTGAGCTCCATATTCCTGAAGATAATCACAATGGTAGTGACCACCATTTGCATCATCCTTTGCTTGCCTCAAGCTCTGGGCTACTGGAGCTGTTCATCCTTGAGGTTCTGAAGGGGAGGTGATTTTATTTCCATTTTGTGATTATAAGCGCAAACCACACCAGTAAGGCTAACACACCTTTATAAACACAGTTTGGGGAGCCAAATGTTTAAGAACTGATAGCCTACCCTGCTTTCACAAGGTCTGTCATAGGTGCTTTTAACTCATAAAGGAAGCTGCTAACTTGGGCTCCCAAAGGCTCACAAATTTCATCCTAGTTGGGAGTTGCAAACACAGTTTCATTATTGTCACCATAATCAAAGAGGAGGCATTTCTTAAAAGCTAAGGCTTGGGGGGGGGGAGGTTGGAGGAGTAGTGTTAGGGGTGGTGGTAGGGGGTGTGGGGTGAGGGTGTACAAATAGAGTTAATACATACTGTGCCTTTTCTACCCCACTTGCATTAACCTGAACTGAGTTTTCCCCAAGTGCTGTTATTATGCTTTACATCTGTGACTTGCAATTTTAGTGATAATCTCATTTCCAGCAGTAACTACCCATGGTTAAATGTTACCCCTAAGGAGAACCTAATGTTCAATACACGCTACAAACTTGCCAAGTCACCCCCTGGGATTGTTTGCACTTTTTGTTTAATGATCAAGCACCACATTCTACCCTCTCAAGAAGGGTGATTGACTAGCTATCCAAGACATGCCTTTTCTTCCTTCCTTCCTTCTTTCCTTCCTTCCTTCCTTTCTTCCTTCCTTTCTTTTCTTTTTTGTCTTTAAATGAACTAAAAGTCCTAAGATTTTATCTCTAAATATAATATCTTAGCAATCACTTTCAAGATGGCCTTTCAAGATGGTTAATATTCACTCAAGTAATTCAAATAATCATTAGACACCTAACATCTGTTTACAAATAATATATGCCATTGTACACACACACACACACACACACACACACACACACACACATGAAGAGAGGGAGAGAGAGAGATTATTTCAGTTTTCTTAAACCTGCCATGAGTAATAATACTGTGACTTATTTTCTTCATTTTTCCTAACTCCATTTTAAACTTTTCTGGAATTGAAAGAGCCTTGGGTCATGAGCAGGAATTGTAAGCATGGGCAGACATGTGCGCTCTTTCTGGTACCAATAATAAAGTGTCAAGTTCCGTATTCTTGAAGGAAGGCTGGCTTTGGGGAGGTGCTTACTATTTATCTCCTCTCATCTCCATCAAGTCTAACTTCTGTTAATAACCTCTCCATTGTTGGTATGATTCATGGTTTTACTTACGTCTCAAACTTTCTCTCAGTTGTCCTGTATGATAAGGTACGTCTTCACTTTGTCCCTTCGTTTGATGTCTAAGCCACACTAATGTCAATCCAAACGTTTCACAAAGCTACAGGAAGGATCAAACGAGCTAAGATAATGCTCAAATACTTGGCCCAGCACCTAGAGATGATGGGTGGTGGATGAGCTATTGCCCTCCTGAGACGCTCATGTGCATGGATTTCTATCCAGTTGTTGAATTGTAGTTTAAATGACATATAACTGTAGTTAAGCAACAACAGCGAAACCATGTATCAACTGTCAATCGTCCTCACCAAGGTAAGTTCTACCAGAGTAATGGTGAAAGGATATTAAATAAGCAGAACCTGTAAGTCAATGGGAAAAAATATAGAAGAGATAGTCAAGAAATCAAGACTCAAGCAACAACAAGAGGGTGTCCCTGTAGATTCCAAACAGGGAAGTGAACCCTGAGATGGGAATGAAAACACAAACCACGTGTTATGTTCTGGTAACACTCTAGAGGACTGTGGTGGGCACAGACACTTAATCATAGATATGGGAGTCTATCTCAAGATCCTCCAGGAATCTAATGAGTCATCTCTATGGAAAACTAACCAGCTCTCCAAGATAGACCTAAAAATGCAGACATTTGGAATTCCTCAGTTCTCTTAGTTTGTCAGGCCTCTGTATCTTTGGATAATTTGAAAACAAAAGAAATATATGGCTTTCCATCTTAGAGGCCAGGTGTTCAAGGCCTTAGGTGATTCAGTGTCTGAAGAAGGGGTGCTCCACACAGCGTCTTCTATGTCTTTATATGGTAGAATAACAAACCAGTTCTTTGGAACCTATGATTTTTATAATGTGGGCTGTGCCCACATTACCTAATCATTATCCTGAGCCCCTGAATTCAGATACCATGACAGCAAGGACCGGGCTGTAACATAGGAATTTTGAAGAGACACTACTGAGATAATAGCTTTATGCAGTGGCCAGGTAGATAAGGAAAGCAATGCCATCATTGAGCAGCTCACCTACAAGCATAGGGCTTCTATTCAGCATTACATTTCAGGAAAACCTCTAAGGTCAAACTCAAAGCCAAAAAAACAAAATAAAAATATATAAAGGGCTTACCAATAGCATCTTTTTATAGGAACAATCAAGATGGACTTTTTTCCTCTTAGAATGAAAGACGTATAAGATGATTGAAAAAGAATTCTTGAAAATTAAAAGAAAAAAAAATAGAACCTAGTCAAACATTTACAAGACAATAGTGGAAAAAGTCTCCTAAAATGTAGAGTTCCATCAAAATATATGAAAAAAAAAGCAATTAAACACAGGTAAAAGCAAAGGCCTATAGTGATGGAGCAAAGATCTAAAATCAATACCATACACTGAGGGAGAAGCCGCCCGAGACCCAAGTTCCCCAAGTGAAACCTGACAGAATGTCAGGAGCAGAGAACACACAGCAAGGAGATTTATAAAATCAGCCTAGTGCTGGAATGAACTAGTGGCAAGTGTTAATAAACAAGACATTTCCACTTCAGGGTAAGAAAAAAAATAAAACAGTATGGTGTGTATGCTGTGAGCACAGCCTAGGACCTTCCATTGCCAGGCTGTGTGCACTCTGAAAATAAGCTGTGTAAACACGAATGATGATCAAGTAGTACTTGGTAGACTTGGAGAGTGTGTGTGTGTGTGTGTGTGTGTGTGTGTGTGTGTGTGTGTGTGTGAGCACTGTGGAATATTCCTTTACACGGTGTGAATATTAGTTTAATAGAGAAGCTGATTGGCCAATAGCTGAACAGAATATCATTATGCAGGTGAGCCAGACTAGGAGAATGCTGGGAAGAAGAAGGGCAGAGTCAGGAGTCACCAGCCAGACTCAGAGAGATCAGGAGATGAACGTGCCATGTTAATAAAGGCATCACAACATGGCATAGCATAAATGAGAAATATGGGTTAACTTAAAATCTAAGAGTTAGTAAGTAATAAGCCTGAGCTATTGGCCAAGCCTTTATATTATAATTCAGCCTCTGAGCCATTTATTTGGAACTGGGCAATTGAGACAGGAAATGTCCGTGTGTGTGTGTGTGTGTGTGTGTGAGGGTTCCAAGGTCTGAGGCTGTTGTCATGGCATGGTAATAAACAACACACCTGCCCACAGAAACCCAGCTGGAAATGAGAAAACACTTCTTCAGGTGCCCCCTTTCAGGTGAGAGCTACCACAACCTCTCCTGTTTGCCCTGCAAGTTGCTTGATCCCAAATACAAAAGAAAAAACACTGACAAAACCCAATATGGTTTTAAGAGGCAGAGAGAAGGAACCAAAAAAAAAATGAGAAATTGAATCTGTATATCTGCATATAAATATTGAGTTTATAATACCAAAAAAAAAAAAAGCCTGAAACATGTTAAAACCTTGTGTTTTAATTAGTGTTTCTATTACTGTGAAGAGATAGCGTGACCACAGCAACTTTTATAAAGGAAAACATTTAATTGGGGTTGGCTTATAATTTCAGAGGGTTAGCCCTTTATCATCATGGTGGGACAGGGCACATGGCAGCATGCAGACAGACATGATGCTGGAGAAGGAGTTGAGATATTGATTCATAGCCAACAGGAAGTGAACCAGGCATGAACATAAGTGAAACCTCAAAGCCCACCGCCTCAGTGACACACTTTCTCCAACAAGACCACACCTCCTAATAGTACCACTCCCTGCTGTCCAGGCATTCAAATATGTGAGTCTATGGTGAACATACCTATTAAGACCATCACACCCAGAATTGTAGTCTTTGAATCAATCTTTTCCAACTCCAAGAACTTGTTTGATTTTTCCAATTGCCCAAATCCTTGTGGACAGGTGATATGCATAGAACTTATTTCTAGTCATTTTTGTGCTTATTACAGTTTTCCTAACTTCCAGCTCTTTTTAAGCATGAGTGGGCAGTTTGATGTATAAAATAATTTTATTCTGTTATTAAGAAAATCTTTTGTAAGTGGTATGACTCATTGCTTAATTTTTTGGGGGCTAGCTAAAGATATATATATATATATATATATATATATATATATATAATTTTATTGGAGAAGCTTTTAAATTAATATAGCTTTAAGTATGTAGTGACTCCCAGTGGTCTTCACCTGGGCTGTGACTATACCTTGGATGATATATTACTGCCTTGTTTAGTAAGCTGAGTAGAGCTTTTTGTCTATTTCCAAATATCCATGATTAGCCCAGACTGAAAATAACATTGGATTTTTCCCCAAAGTTGCTTCTCTCTGATAACTGAAATACCATAAAAATTTAAGAAGCCTCAGCTCACACAAAAACTATTTTTGATGTAAGAAGTGTTATTTATGTATTCTGTACCCTATCAACAAATTTAAAAATACATGCTGCATCCACTTGCTAAGGTTTATTTCTTCAAAACTCATGCTGAATTTTGTCACTGTGACTGTTTTGGGAGGAGGGCCTTTATGGTAAGTAGGGGATTAGTGTCTTTCCTATGGAAGTGGCTTATTATACAGTGACACTTCTAAATGGTTGCCTTTTACAGGTGCCCACCTGCCCTTCCCATTTCTCATAGTGTGAAGCCTCCCCTTGGACTTTCAGCTTCCAGAACCATACAGGAAATTGTCTTTCCTTTATAAACTATTGAGTCTCAGGTGTTTTGTTATAGCCGCAGAAAATATACTAAGATATTATTACAACCCTGCTAGTACTCAAATTCCAGGACTCTATTTCAGCTGAACCTGGGGCTAATCTTTTAAACTGTGCCCAGTACTTTCTTCCCTCCTTGTGTTCACTTTTTGGTATTCAGCCTCATCTCCCTCATGCAAACTTTTCTCCCAGCTTTGACACCTGACTCTGGTTCCTACTGGATTTAATAAAGGCTCTGACACTTCAGTCATCGTTTTAGAACTTGAACTCTTTGGAAGCTTCTAGCATAGCTCATTCCGTGTCCCTGTGTTGCTCCCTAACATGGATAAGTAGTTCCCACTCCAGATTATGCTCTTGTACCACTCCTGAATGTTCTGGCTGCCCAGTTGGGACACCAACTCGGACAGTCTTCCCCAGATTCCAAAAAAAATTTACAGGAGAAAGGGCTTAAATCAGAGTCCTTCTTAATATGGAGAAGAGACTGGAAAGAAGGTGCCATTTTTAATTGCTTCAAAACTGACCAGAAAGCCAACAGTACTGTTGGAAAGAGAAAAATATCTTTTTTCCGAGACAAGATTTCTCTGTGGTTTTGGAGCCTGTCCTAGAACTCACTCTGTAGACAAGGCTGACCTCGAATTCACAGAGATCTACCTATCTCTGCCTCCTGAATGCCAGGATTAAAGGCGAAAATATCTTTCTTCATTATAACAATCCATTAAACTTTTTCACTGCTTTTGCAGCCTTTCTATCTCAGGAGGAGAGGACAATTTCAGCATCAGTGTCGCCAAGTGCCACATAGCACGTCACGTCATATCATCATCATTCAACAGACATTGAATGGAGATGTGGTGCCAGGTACTGTGATAGTTTCCACCTTCAGACACAGCATTTTCTCTTAAAGAACTCGTGATATGGAGCAGGACTCATGTACCAAAGATAGTAATTCCATTACAGTCTCAGAAAAGGGACTGACAGTAAGAGTTACGGAAGTAAAGGATGGGTAGGTGCTAAGGAAAGCAGTGGCGGCTGGAGAAGGCTTTATGTTACAGCAAGTCCATTGAGCTGCGTCTTCTAGAATGAGCAACTTTAGGCAGAGGCTGGGTTATTGATTTTCCATGATGCATGAAAGCAGGAAGTATGTTTTAGGAAGGGGAGTTGCTAAGTGTTGCTTGAGCTACTTGGAAAAGGGCAACAGAAGTAGACAAAGCTGATGCTGAAGGACATAATAACCAGGGCACAGAACGTTTAAGTGGCTGGAACCTTGGGAATGAGCAGCTTGGGAGAGGAGCTTTGGACTTTAGGAGGAGAATGTCACAACCAGGTCTCGAATTTAGAAGTTACTCATCCAACAGAGGCTAGTTAGCTGAGGACAGGGTACTGCTGGAAACAAAGATGACATGAGGGGCAGTAAGAAGACCTTGGAGATTGCTGTCTTGGCTCTGTTGGTGTTGACAAGAATCCAAACCAAGTGATAAAAGTGACTACAACACAGCTTAGAGTCATTTGTGTTCCAAGAACATAGAATGAGACTACTCAAAGCATGGAACTGTAGCTGTAATACATCCTTTCTTGGTAGAAAAGCAAATTTGTTAACAGTGCCCACACCATCTGAAGGGCACCTTTTGGGACATGCCCTAGCTCTCCGGGTGTTTCAATAAAGCTTGCACTGGTGCTGATGAGCAATATATGGTCTGTGGTACCTGAGTCTATAGGTAAATCACATCTAGCTAGAACCCAATGTTCACTGAGGTGTGAAAAGCACACTCTGGAACACTTTTCTGTGCTGTGAACACAGCATCTTAGAGTTGTAATGCTATTGATTGGGATGCCTTTAAGTAAGGACCTAAAGGAAATATCTTTGTCCAGGTTGGTGTGTATTATAAATTAATTTGTGACTAAAATCTTAACAGTGTCAAAGCAAATTGGAACCTTGAAAGATGGTATCGTAACTGCATGGAATAGTCTGTTTCTTCCTTCTTTTCCTAGATTAACACAAGACAACCCTAGAACACCTTACCTCTTTCTTTTTTCCTTTCTTTCTTTTCCTCCCTCACTCCCTCTCTCTCCATCTCTTCCTTCCTTCTTCTTTGTTTTAATTACTCACAAATTTTAACCAGATAAGGCCACTGTGGAATGTATTCATTGGAACCATGGACTGCAGTTTTTTTTTTAATGAATTCATATCTCTCCTTCTCTCTTTGTATAATCTTCACTTGTTTATATATTTAGTCATATAACATAGTGCTTGATAACAGCAGGCCTGGATAAGTACAAATTGAATGCGTGAGTGTGATGGCTGCCCTCTGAAGTAGATCAGATGGTCCTTTCCCTCTTCTCTCAATCTTTCCCTCTTGGGCATAGGCCAGACAGCATCCTCTGATGAATCATGTATGACAAAAGTAATGAGCTATTAAGCCAAAAATCCTAAAATCCCAACACTCAGCAGACCAAGCCAGTAAAAGTACTGTAAGTTTCAGGATAGCCTGGGCTACCTAGCAAGTTATAGGCCAGCCTGGGTCACAGAGTTGAAACCTGAGTCAAATACAACACAAAAGTTATGCACTATCATTTTCAGCTAGGTTACAGGAGGCTGAGTTTTATCCACATTTTCTCTCCCTTCTTTGCCTGGCATTTTGAGTGAAGCCAGCTGCCACACTGTATGTCACTCCATGGAGAGGCCCAAATGGCTAGGAACTTGCACTCCTGCCAATAGCCATTTAGGAGCCCCCAACTTGCCAATGACCACTCTGTAAGTGAACTTGAAGAAAGGCCCTCCCTTGGTACGACTTTCACTTTCCTATGACCACACAGCCCCAGGAAAGGTTCTGTACCTGGATTTTTGACCCATAGAAACTGTGTGGTAAAAAAAACATACGTTGTTTGAAGTCATCCTGTTTGGGGATAATTCATCATTAGACATCTAATACAAAGTAAGTTACTGAGTATTATGTCAGCCTGTCACTATGATTACCCCTAGCCTTCTTTCTCACTTAAGGTAATATATTATCCCAGCTGTAAAAATAGATGATGGATGAGTAAGTGACATTTGCTCTGGTCATAGTTGTTAAGTGCCAGGTATGAGATTTGAACTCAGATCTGTCTAGTTCCTAAGCTGAGCTCTTTTCAATAAACCATTCTGCCTTAAAATTCAAGGCTGATCTCATCTTGCACACTCATTACCGGGGCCAAAGAGGGAAAAAGAAATCTCCCCGCTTTTCACCTTGTATGGTATGAATCACACTCGACTTTTCTAAGCCCTCCTGGTTCACTCTTCCAATGAATCACTCACAAAGATACTACAAATTGAATGTTAACCTTCTTTTCCCTCCCACCACCTCCATCCTCCCGATTTCTCCGGCCACTGTCGTTTCTCAGGCCTGCCGCCATGGCTCATGAGTCAGTGCCCTCCTCTGGGGGAGTGGTGTATGTATAAATGGGTAGGATGGAGGGAGGGTGAGTCACATCCCACATGGCTGATCTTATTGTTTGTTTGCTGGTCTTTGAAGACCAGCAAAGTCACAGGCCGGGGGGATCAGTGTGAAGAGAGAAATGGGGGCCAAAGGTAAGGTAGGACCCCAGAAAAGAAGCTGCTGATGTTCCTCAGTGGAAAAAATAACTGTGGAGAGAGGATGGGGATCTAGGTTAACTATAGGTACACACACAGCTTCTCTTAGTCCCTTCCCAGAAGCTCAGTAGCAGGAGAATCTGCCAGGGAGGAAGGGAGAGATGTTTATCAAAAGCAGCTGCCTCTCATGGCAATTACTTGACATGGCATATTTATCTTTAAAATGTATGCCCCAAATACCCAGTATATTATATGGTGAGTTCACGTGCTAAATAAAAATAGAATTTCAAGTACATTTGTATTAAAAGGAATTGCCTACATTCTGTAGATTCATCTGAGCCCCATGCTGAGCAGCCCATACACCCCCACATTCTGTATGTACGTATACAGAAAGGATCAGAACATGCCTTCTTGGGCTGGAAGTGTAGCTTAGTGGTAGAGTACATACTTAGCATACACAACATTCTCAGTTTGAGCCACACCAAAAATGTAATGAATATATCTCTATCTATCTATCTATCTATCTATCTATCTATCTATCTATCTATCTTTCTTTCTTTCTATCCATCCATCCACCCATCTATCCCTTTTAGTGATGCCCTAAACAAAATCATAAACAAAGCCTTCCAACTGTGTTTACTTGTTAAATTGCCCAGTGATAGTGATGTACCGAGCAGTTTCTGATAGGATTACAGGTTTATGAAGTATAGAAATTGTTGCTGGAAGATTTCTCCTGCACACTCTCTCTAAGCTTTTCTGCTCCTGTGCAGAGCTCTGCTTTTAATACCCTCTTGGCAGTTGCTTTATTTTCCTCCCTTGATTACCTCTGAATGTGCTGTAATCCTCTTTTCTGGTCACTGTCCCTTTCCCTACAGGTAAATGAACCACTTCCAGCTGTGAAATGGATGCAATGGTAAAGAAAAGAGTACTGGTCGCTTTGTCTGAGGTTGTCACTCATGCCTGGGTTGCGAGGCAGGCTTTTTTTAAAAGTCTAAAGCCTTGGGCATATTTATGAAACAGATGGTAAACAAATGAAGCATTGACAGGCTTGCAAACTCCATTTCTTTCATATCTGTGTGCCTGGGAGTGGGTGGCGCAAATAAATGGGAGGCAATAATGAGGATATGGGCAGGGAAAGGTTTGCCATTTTTCACATTCTTCTCAGATATGGGTGGAAGGAAGGATGTGAGTAGGAGGCATTTATCTTTTGCTTTGTCCTTTGACCATTCCAAGTCACTGAGCTCCTTGGAATTGGAAATTGTTATTAGGGAGTCCCTAGTGCATAGCTCTGAGCCTCTGCTTCAGTTCACCCAATAAATACACTTTCATCCAGATCCAGACAGGGCTGGAATAGAAAGGACTTCGTGGCTGGTGATCAGGCCTCATGTCTGACCTCTGAGAAGGCTGAGCCAGGAGAATTGCTGTGAATTTGAGGGCTAACCTGGGCTAGTGTAGGTTACAGTATGAAACCCTGCTTCAAATGACAAACAAACCAAAGACAATGCAGGAACTAAAGATCTTCATTCACATATAAGTGAGGATGCTAGGAAGGGGTCTTGAAGTTTTTTCCTGGATCTCAATCATCATGGCCAGCACATTGAGTGGTTTTGCTGGTCCCACACATGAATGTGAACCTGAAAGATGAGACCAAGAGAAGAATTGGGTAAGGGTCGCATAAGTTACCTTTAAGTCACTGTGACAAAAAAAAAAAAAAAAAAAAAAAAAAAAACCCTGACATAATCAATTTCAATGGAGGAGAGATTTTTCTTGAGTCACAGATTTAGCACATAGTTGCTTGTTGCTTGACCTGGATTATCTCAGGAGAGGCAGAAGTGTGTGGAGGAAACCACCAAAGGGGCCAGGGGCCCAGTATACCCTTAAAGGATATATCCCCAATGATCTACTTCATCTAATTGAAATTTCTACCACCTCCTGTTAGTGCTATCAGCTGAACATCAAGCCTTCAACTCCTGAGCCTTTGAGGGGTATTCTAGACTCAAAATAGTAAGAAGGCATTCTTCCCAGTCCCTGGACTGTGACAACATACCTTTGTTACAGTTAAATGTGAAATGAAATGTGCCCCGCACACTCCTGTGTTTGGCTGCCAGGTCCTCAGTTTGTGGGACTGATTAGAGAGACTGCAGAACCTTTAGGAGGCAGGGCTTCCTGGAAAAAATAAGTCAGTGGAGATGAATCCTTGGGGATATGGTATCCTTAACTCATACCATCACATGTTCTCTGCTTCTAGGCGTGGCTGTCATTATAAAAGCAATACCCATATACTCCTCCTGTGTTTGGGCGTGCTTTCCTGCCATGATGGACTCTACCCTCTGAAATCATTAGTCAAAACAAGCCTTCCGTCCTTGCAGGGTTTCTGTCATAGTGGTGAGATAACAAAGCACTCTGGTCTCATATGGAATTTGAGTGAACACCCACTGCAATCACCCACTGGGTATCCAAGAGTACCTGCTGCGTCAGAGCCCTAGAAGAATAGGAGAAGGCCTATTGCTCATGTTCTTGGAGAAGAGACATGAGATGGACACAGGAGACAGCTCGTTCCAGATGTCCCAACCTCTGCCATGGAGGATGTGATTCCATTATTCATCTCCCTTTTTGGACACAATGATAGGTTAATAGTTACATGTGACTAGAGCGTCCCTGAGAAGCCCAGCCTTCACCCTGCCCAAAGCAGAACAAATCAAAGCAGACTATAATCCATACAAAGCCCCTGAACTCACAGAAGAGTGCAGAAAAATCAGATGTGTGTGTTCCAAGCATTGTCCCATCATCCATCACTGGATGAGTGAAATAAATACAGTGGTACTCCCTACTACATATGTTTTAAGTTGAGGTAAGGGTATAAATACATGCGTTTAAATGGCATTTTAAAACCATCTGGGTTGTTGTTTTGCTTTTACAATGAACTACAGAAATAGTGCCTTCAAGGAAAAGGGTTTTTCAAAGGAGATCCATTAAGTAGAGTTTAACAGGGAGACTTCTTGGAAGAGGTGAGCTTAAAACTGGATGTTAAACTGACATGCACAGAGACAGGTCTGCAGCCAAACCTCCCATAGCCATTCATAGAACGAACAGAACCACACAGAGATGGCAGGAGTTGCATAGGAATGAAGTGTGATAACGGGTATGGCACCCAGGCACTTCCTAGTACCAATGACAATCAGATTCATATCAAGTTTATTTTTAGAAATGCTAATGAAAATACAAGAACAGTTTTCAGCTTTCCATTTTCCATATTGAGGACAAGTTACTTTGATTCAAAAAATAGCGCCAAATTTAATGATTTGTTCATACAGTTTCCTTCCTAAATCTATAACAGATTTGGGTGAAGATCAAATGAGGGTTTTCCAGTCATAAAGGAAGTGTTATTTGAGGCAGATATTTGTTAATTAAACCCAGTGAAGTGTGAAAGATACCAGCAATGGGATGACATGTTGACCATTGAGTCATGTTACGGCAGGTTCCTCCCTGCCCGCCTCCCGATCCTGCCGCCAGTCCCGCAGCCACGTGTGCCCCAAATAACACTCAGAGACTCTGTATTTGATACAATCCTGTTGGTCAGTTACCATTATTGTTAATGGGCTAGCTCTGCCTTAATTATTAACCCATTTCTACTTATCTAAGTATTTCCACGTGGTCGGCTTATCGGGGAGCCGCGGCACGCATCCTGCTTCTTCCCGGGCTACATCTCGACTCCTCCCTATTACTTCCTCTTTCCTCCTTGTCTCCTAGCCCCGCCTATCTTGCTATCTCATTGGCCACAGAGCTTTATTAACCAGTATGAGAAACATATATACAGAATAACATCTCCCATCATCTCCTCTTTTCTGTCTAAAGTCAAAGACATAGCAAAATATACCATACAACAGTTATCAAATAAGAATCACAGTTAACAATATTTAGTCCATTAACATTTTTTAAGACTTAAAGAAAATATCTATCCTATCTTTGTGAGTCTAAAGTCCTATATGTAACTTATCTTTAATCCTAACTAAGGAAAACTATAATCATAACTATCTGTCTTCAACTCCTTCAAAGACCACAGAAGGATAATATATAAACTCTAGAAATGACAGAGACAATGCATTGCCTGGTCAGTCACCTGAAGTTCTTCTGTAATGTTCCATCTTCAGCCCATAGGCCATAGTGTGTGTCCAGACTCCTCAACAAGGCAGGAAACTTTTCTCTGTGTCCTGTAGACTGTCTGGCTGTCTGGCAGCCTCTTCCATGAAGCAGGAATCCTGTAGCAATGTCCATCTTGCATCAGCAGTCATCTTTCCGTGGGTCCTGCACATCCAGTTTATTCAGCATATAGTCAGTCTAGACAAGAGCAGTATCTTGTCCAAATGGCTAGTCTTGCCATATTAGAAGCAAACTCCATAATGTTTTTCTTCGATGTCCATCTTCCTTTCTTCTGTAGGTGCTGATACCAGTAGCAGTTGTGCCTCACTGTCAAGAAAAACCATTTTAAATGCCATATTCTGTAGGTCTTTGAAAGGTTTGAAGAATGCCTATTCATCTCAAATACATCTCTGCATATCTAGAAATCCTAACTAACTTAACTCCAAGTTTTAACTATCATAGGTAACTCTCTATAATCTGTACTAAATTATACATTACATTTTCCAATGAGCTATATAAACACAATACCTAAACAAGAGGAGAAATATACATATCATAAAATTGACCTTAAATTGTATCAATAAAAGAAAATCCATTCCAAAGCAAAGTATTCATATCTATCCCATAATTCCCATTTTACCATTAAAAAGATTGCTTGTGGCTATAGCCATTTATAACCAAGTCCATATAAATGAAAACAAACATTTATAAACAATATTTAGGAATTTGGGCATCGTTCTTCCCAAACTACTTCCTGCTGGTAGAGGGCGCTGTCATGGGGATCCAAAGAAGATGCAGAAATCTTGGCTGTAGTGGTCTGTAAGGTTGCAATGTCCCATTGACGTTGCTTCAGGGGGTCTCACTTGATCAGACCACATAAGTCTGGAAAGAATCCATAGCTTTTCATTTTCTGTGGAAACAAAAATAGAAATCCTTTTCCCCAGTAACTTGTTCTTAGGCTTAAATTTTGGAGCCAAAGCATTTTAAAAATATATAAATTGAATTAATCCAGCAGCATTTCTTTTATCAGTAGTTATTTTCTCAGCAATCAAATAATTTAAAGACAACAGAAGCACATATAGTATCCAAAATTTCTCTGTGTTTTCCATCTTTACGTGGCTTTTTTATTATTCTATCTATTCTACTTCTATTTTTACATATTTTGAGACAGGGTTTCTCTGTGTAATTTTTATCTGTCCTGGAATTCAGTGCATACCAGGTTTACTTTGAAATCACAGAGATCTGCTTGCCTCTGTCTGCCGAGTGCTGGGATTAATGGCATGTGCCACCACACCCATTCATTCTACTTTCTTTTTTCTTTTTTAAACCATTGTATCCTGTTTCTTTTTCTCTCCCAAGCCAGCATATTTTTTAAAACACAGTGTAAACCTTCATTGCAGCTCTTGTACACAGCAATGAATTGTTAGCAGAGCTCTTTAAAAGCAAGGTGGCTTTTTGCCGTTTATGCTAATTTTGGAAACCTCCCTTAAAGGAGCCGCGCAATTCTCTGTCTACAGCAAAACAAATCCAACCGAGAAAATGCTGCTACTAAGAAGTCTTGCTAGTCTCTGTTCCTTTGTTTCTAAAATCCCTTTTTAAGCTTTTATTAGTTTTAAGTGAAAGTTCTTATAGCCACGTTGGGCGCCATCTGTAGCGTGTATGTTTCCGCCAGCCCGCCAGTCTGGGCCCATAGCAGCACCAGCCCCAAATAACACTCACAGACTCTGTATTTGATACAATCCTGTTGGCCAATTACCATCATTGTTTATGGGCTAGCTCTGCCTTAATTATTAACCCATTTCTACTTATCTAAGTATTTCCACGTGGTCGTCTTATTGGGGAGCCTCGGCGGGCGTCTTCCTTCCTCCCCGGATATTTAAGTTTTCCACAAGGAATAATAACAGTTCCCAACAGCAATCCTTGAACACTCCGGAAGGAAGATGGGGCCCCAAATGGACATTTCCATTCTACTCACCCTGATGCATCTGAACTACAAACTTCACCCTTTAACCAGTTTGGGACTGCTTTGCTCAAGACAACTCCTGACTAGCTAGCTGTAATGGTGCACCTTCTTATTACAACCTAGCCAGGTTCCAAATAGAACTCCAGTCAAGCATTTTCTGCCACACTATGAATACCTACATATGTCACAGCCAATTCTGTTGAAAAATTTGGTTGCTAAACATTTTCTTCCTACAGGATCCCATGGAGCAATCATCGTCCCATTTCAGCAGGAAATAATCTTAAGATAATGACGCCCCTCTCCCCACTCTTGGAATTTAGGGATAATATTCATCTTCATAGGGTTGGTTTTAGTTACTTGGGGTTGGGTATGGAAAGTGATATTTAGACTCGGTTATCTCTTTTAGACAGGAATAGGGTATGGTTGGGAAAGGTATGGTTCAGAATGATATAGGTAGATTGGCCTACCTTCTTGTGAATTGTTTAGTAAGAGTGAGATATTAGTATTTCAGCTTACACTGTTATATATTCTTATCTGTGGTAATCTATGTACTGGAAGAATTGTATATTATATTTTTTCATATTGTGTGAAATCTTTCCATTTATGTTTTATGCACATTATTCTCGCTATATTCTATGTATGTATACTTTGTTTGAGTTCAAGACATTTTGTATATTGATACAGTTTAGGATATTTATCTTGCTGCCCTCTTGTCTAGACATTTCTACTCTACCTCTACTTTAGGAATTTACATGTGCATAATTATATTGTTTAGGTGTGTATCCTTGCTTTTCTCAAGGAAGTTTTAATCAGGTTTTTAGCTAAGTTCCTGAGTATTATAGATCATCCTCACCCGTGTTTCCTTTGCCTATGAGATTAGTCAGCAATAGATGCTTAATCTCCAATCACTTCATAGACCTGCAGAACACGGCATTTAAATGTTTTAATATTAGTACTCCGTTGACATGAGACACTGTTGCTCCTGACAGCACCATGCACTTTCCCGAAAGTATGTTGGACACTGTCGTTGCTCCTTCTGGAGTTCACCCTCACTTCGGCCATGGCATCTTGGGCAAGGAACTGCCCCTACCTTGACAACTGATCTGGACATGTGGTCCTATGTGCTTGCAGGAGACAAACAGAAGACTGCTGAACCTTGCCAAGTCAGGGTAAGACAGCCTTTCTTCCTCCCTGCTTTTGTTGTGATCTGTCAGGTACTCTTGGCCTTAGCCAAAACTGGCTGTACCAACATTGCTCTGAGACCTTGGGTGACTGTCCAGGTAGCTTGCTGTTTCTGTCTTCGAGGCATCTTTTGGAAGTTGCCCATCCGCACTTCCTGTCTATCCTAGTATTGCTATTTTCCTTCTCAGGTCTTGATGAGGTTGTAGATTAAACCATCACAACTATTATTCTCTCTTCCTAGTTAGATAGATTAGGTACTAGGCTTAAGCTTTCTAGCTTAGGATAACTCTATTGTAAACTCCGTTATGTCTTCATCCTAGGACTAGATATGTAGGTCGTTTTGTTCTCAATTTTCCTTTTCTTAGAGCACACTTGTTATTCACTGTTTTGTATATAGTTTTGTATCAAACCCAAATCTTTTCTTTAGACTAAAAGGGGAATTGTAGTGAGATATTCACCTTGTCTGCACCTGTGGCTTAGGCCATGCCCATTGGGGCGGAGACAGGGCTGGATGGGAGCGGAGAGAAAAGGTTGGGAGAGGGTCGGGCCGCCCCTTTTTTTGGGTGGTGGACGCTGGAAGGCTCAGGATCTGTGGGAACCCGCCACGTGCATCTGCCTATGTTATGAGTTATTTCTCCCTTAATAAACTTCTGTTCGGCCTAATTGTTTATCCTGATTCTTATTAAATCACAATAGAGTCACTCCCAAAAGGAGTGGCTAGAATGAAGTCTATGCTTTGCTGTCCTCAGAGCTTGAACATCAGTATTACAGCTCCATTCAATCATAGCCCCAACACAGGCAGGTTCTGATAGTATCTTTGGCTTGAAACATGGAAGGGACACATTGTTTAGAGTTGCCCCCCCCCCCGAGTAATATGTGCAGCTTTATTGCAGCCACAGGTCTTAGCCTGTCAGAGACGAATAGAGAACTCAGCTTCCTGTTTTAGAGTGTGAAAAACATACCCAGACTTCAGGACCTTTCTGAGCACAAATGGATAATCTCTGCAATGCTCAGTGCTAAATGCATCCTTCAAGTCTCCATGGTGAGAGAAATACCTGCTTTCTATGGGAATGCTGTGAAGCCCAGATTGCTCAGTTCCTCTGAGAAAATATGGATGTGAGAAAACGGTGGGAGTTCTGATTTTCATCTCTGGTCATCTTGAAGTTCAAATTCCATCATGGGTTCAATTTAACACCTCCCTGCCCCAAGCACCCGTGACTTGAGATTTGACCTCATTTGGAAATGGGGTCTTATTTGGGTGGCGTAGTCAAGTTCATTAGGACAAATCCTAATCTAGTATGATTGATCTTCTTATAAAAAATGAAATTTGAACATAGTAAAACACATACTTAGAGGAGAAATGACAGGAAATGACTCAGGGACAGGTGGTTCATTGTACGACAAGGAACACCTGTGGCTACCCAAATGGAGAAGTAAGGGCTGAACCACACACCCTTCCCCAGCATCTACAAAGCAGCATGGGTTTGCCAGCACCTGGATTCTAGACTTGTGACCAAGACAATAAATTCTGTTGGTCAAGACACATGCTTTGGCTACTTTCTATGACATCCCCAGGAGTTCGTTGCATATACAGCAGAACATGTTCTCTCTAAAGAGACCAGAGTAGATAGGACTCACTTGGACAAAGAGGGTGTTGTGAGAAATGGAGAGTGAAGACATCACAAATACTACTTACTAAGAAGAGGTTGGACCAGGCTAGTTGGTATTTGACTAAGGATGTCTGTGAGCACCTTGTTCAGCAGTGAGGTCTCTTTTCCTGCCACACCTTCCTGGCCATTGTGTTTCCCATGATAACAAAGAACTTTCGGTTCCAGGGAACGTTCAGCCCCACGGCGGTTTTATTCTTCAGCATCCTGACTCATCCTCACCCCTTTAGAACAGGGTACCAGTGACCCTGTCATTCTGTCAGAAACTAGTAGAAGAAAGGAGTTGGGTCTCCAGCCTTCCCAGGCTCCCATCTTATCTTGCCCCTTCTTTCGGGACCCTGTGAAGAGATGCTGTGGGGAAGAGTTAGAACTCTGTCTGTCTCACCTTCTTGGAACTGGGAGGGGCACAAGATACAGAGAATGTGAATTCCAGGGAAGTTCCCACATGTTGAGGGTTGGTGACAAGGTGTAATTTGTCATTTCACCACACACAGCTCTCCGCATGTACAACTTTTCTTAGAATCCACTTTTCCTGTCCATTATGCTTCACCCACTTCTAGGAAAATAACTCAGAGATGATTCTCATTTCTCCTACAGCACGAGTCCCTTAGTGAAACTAAGAAATCCACTGGGAACCAGGGAGAGTGAGAGCTGCATAAGTCATCATCAGGTGGAAGACAGGTGGAATTTGGAATTCTAGCCACCTGTGGGACTGTGACCATAGGAAGCTGAAGGGCCAAGTAAAATATGCTTCAGGGCTCCCCAAAGCCTGTCATGATGGCACCTGTCTTTCTAGCACTTGGGAGGTATGTATGAGGTAATCAGGAGTTCAAGGTTATCCTTGCTACATAAAGAGGCCAGCCTGGGCTACATTAGACCCTACCTCAAATACAGTTCTTAAACACATGATGGCTTAACACATATAGTTGATGGTTCCACCATTTAAAAGGGTGTATTAGAACTGAGGTGCAACTTGTCAGAGCAGATGCCTGGAATGTGCAAGACCCTGGCTCAGTCCCCAGCACCAACAGGAAAAAAAAAACAAAAACAAAAAACAAACAAACAAACACAATAAACAAAAAAAAGACGTAGGTTCTTTCTTTAAATTAAGTTTAGTAATGAGAGCAACACTGAACCACACCACAGAAATGAAATTGTCCATAATTCCATTACTCTAGTACATCTTCTCAAATGTAACAAAATAAGAGAATCTTTAAGTAAAACACATTATACTCATATCCACATACTTGAATTTTAGGTATTTAAATGGAGTTACAGGTAATTTTACATTTAACTGGGCTGAATTTTTCAACGTGTCTGCAGATGTGTAACCATTAAGTTGCTCAAAATAACTGTATACAATTTGAACTGTAATTTATACTTTAATAAAGTAGGAAGCCTATCATACCTAATTATTCAGTTAAAATATTTTTTTTAAAAGTCAGAATATAAGATTCAGTATACTATCTGACTTGAAAATTAGTCCTGGAAGTAAATGTCCTAAAGCAATGAGTAAGATTTACTGTGTGTGTGTGTGTGTGTGTGCATGTGTGTGCCTGACTGTAGGCCAGACGTCTGTGTCGGGTAGCCTCTTCTAGCACTGTCTACCGTGTCCTTGCAAGAGGATGTCTCACTGGACTTGGAGGTCATAGATTCAACTGGACATGCTGTAGTGACCTCCAGGGATCCACCTGTCGTGCCAACCACTGGAGTTACGCTTATGCGCTGTGCACACCTTTTTTAGGTGCCGGGGTCTGAACTCATGTCCTCATGCCTCTATGACAGGTCTTGAGGATTTTTGTGTTTCACAGTGTCGTGCATGTGACCTTGAATGTCATAAATGTTCAGTTTCCATGTTGCTTTTCTATCATCTGATAGGCTGGCTGAAATGTTTTCAAGAATGGCATGAACTCTCCCATTCAACACTATCAAACACAATGACAATTTGAGAACTGTGCAAGTCGATTTTCTCTCACTGTCAGAAATATCTGACTTAACTTCTAAAGAGAAATCCTTTATTTGGGCTTAGGTTTTTGAAAATTTCGGAACATGATTGGATGGGCCTGTTGCTGTGGCAAAGCAGCACATTCCTGAGGGGACTTACTGTGGATCAAAACCATTTATTTTGTGGCCAGAGATGAAAAGTGTGAGGAAAAGGGCTGGGATCCAAAAATCCCCTTCAAGAGTGTGCATTCAAGATCCTAGGGGCCTTCTCTGAGGCCCAAAGTTCTACCACCTCCCTGGGGACCAAGCCCTGGGGACCCTGGGTACCACTTGGACTTTAGGGAACAAAAAGGATCTGAACTAAACAAAGACATAAAGCAACCCCGTCTAGCATCACATAGTAAACAGATAATGCAAATAGAAGCAAGGTTTTAGCTTCTTTTACCAAAGCTATTATGGATATGGAAAGTCCCCACTTGCATTTCCCAAGGTGACATCTGTTTCCCAAAGTCACTTTGAAGGCACTGGGGCTGGACACCATGTGTCGGGAATGTATGTCCCTGTAGTTCATCTGCAGTGCCCTGCTATTTCACACAGCGAGTAAGCAACAAACACAGGCAGTGCCAGTACAAGTTAACTCCTACTTCCAACCTGAGAGCCAAGTACATCCGAAACAATCTACTGCACAGGAAATTTTAAGTTGGTAGGAGAAGCATGTCTATGACATTACTTGCACTCAGATCAATATTTGGTTTGTGTTTTCTTATGGTATAAGTCCTGTGGGATTTAAACAACTGCATGCAGAGAGAATATTGCCCATATCTGGCACTGTGCATTGTTTAATCAATTCCAGTGTGGCTGTTGGATAAATTGACACTGGGACATAGGAAAAATCCTCACAGCCCATGTAAATATCTCACCAAAGTGAGAATTCTTTAATCTAGAATAGTGGTTCCCAACCTGAGGTTCATGACCCCTTTGGGGTTGACTAACCCTTTTACAGGGGTCACCTAGCACCATTAAAAAGCACAGATACTTACATTACAATTCCTAACTATAGCAAAATTATAGCTATAAAGGAGAAAAAAAATAATCTTATGATGGGGGGGGTCATCACAACATGAGGAGCTATATTAAAGGGTTGCAGCATTAGGAAGGTAGAGAACACAGCTGTCATCAGACAATTCTAAAACCAATTCCTAGGTGGAGTTTGTGTGATAATTGAGTCTAAGTGAGCAAACTCCATTGTGTTTTTAGTATTACCTGCAGAGCTTGTAAAAATATGGATGTACAAGCCCTGGGGATAAAACCAAAACTCGGCATGTTTGAACTCTCCCCAAGACCATCCCAAGAGCCCAATGAACAGCCAAGATCCAGACCCACAAAACAAGGAGACAGGCATCAAGGATGCAAATTAAACCTAGACGTGACTGGGAGCATTTGTGGCTGCAGGAAAAGGAGATGGGAAGGAGAGCCCAGAAGAGCTGGAGGAGGAAGGTGAACCTCACTCTTCAGTTCCAGGCCTTAGCAGTGGCCTTTCTTCCCTGATTCTTCCTACTTGGTAGGTTCTCCTCGTCAGCTAGGCAGTGGCTCTCAACCTGCTAGTGCTGAGACCCTTTAATACAGTTCTTCGTGTTGTGTTGGCCCCCAACCATAAAGTTATTTTCATTGCTTCTTCATTACTATAATTCTGCTACCATTATGAATTGTAAGGTAAATGTTTTTTGAGATAGAGGCTTGTCTGGGCTTCTTAGAGCCAGCCCACAGAGAGCAGAGACAAAGAAAGAAAAGAGCTTCACGGATTCCCTGCTATCTCCTCAAATCAATCTTGCCCACAAATCAGACTGCTAACCCTTTGTATATCGGAACGTTGGACTTTGATGGGCTTGTTTTCCTTTCCCATCCAACTCACAGAATGAGTCACGAGGAACCCCACTCATCTCTACCGTACTCAGGGTGAAGCAGGGCATAGGGAGCAGGTTCCTTCTCTTGGTGCAAGATGGGCTGTGTTTGGAGTCACAGCTGCCTGTGCAGGTCCCACCCCAGTACTGAGAGCTGCATCCAGGACCTATACTTAGCGCTCTAGCTCACTCTTAGTTTTGTCTTCTCAGTCACAAAACCCTTCACATATCTTTGGAGGAATTAGAAATCAGTATTCCTGTTTTGCAGAGTGCAGACTGGCGGCCTAGTGGTTATTAATATTTTGCTGTGAACCACAGTGAGCAAAGTCCCATCTCATTCCTAAAGCTGACCTCTGCCTTCCACTTCCAGGTCCTCCCGCTGGACCTGGGCGATGTGACAGACAAGGTAGTGCAGCAGTACAAAGCAGTCCATAGGGTCTGTTGCTGGAGAAGACTGCCACTTCAGTGTGTTCCCAGGACAGATGGCCATTTTTCCACGTTACCAGCTTTCCTTTCACAATTTACGTTTTTATGGGCATTTTACTCCTAAGCGCAAGAGAATCTTGCGGTCATATTACTTTTATAGCCAAGAATATTAGAAGACTGCAACAAAATTTCTAAGACTTCCATCCAGCTTTTGGGTGCATAAAGGGCTTTTGGGTGCATAAAGGGATGCATCCGCAGAATGGAGGTGTCACAGCTGGGCCAGGGCTGTCCAAGAACTCGCTCATCCCTTTGTCTTCAGCAGACTCAGACCTCCAGGTTTATTTGCGTTTTTTTCTGAAGTTCGTGATGGCTGTTACCAGCGCTTCTGTATTCATGGTCATGTTTGGACACCATAGGCCTCCAAGTCTGCAAGCTAAAAAAAAAAAGTGAGAAGTGTAGAAATCTCAGCTTAAGAGTTTGTTTCAGTTACCTGTGTGATCAACCACAGCCTGAAATATTAATTAGAAAATTTTGGGGAAAAAAAATCTGTGTTTAGAATTGCATGCCATTTTGAGTAGTGAGATGACATTGCTTTACTTGGGACATAAACCATCTCTTTGCTTAGCATATCATGATGCTTACATGCTCCCCACTCACTTAGTAGTCATCTAGGTATTGGTTCGCCTACCATAATATCCCAGTGCATGAGGTCAGGAAATCCTTACTAGCTAAATTATGGCATCGGGATCATGGTGCAAGTAATTTGGTTATGCTAAAGAGGAACTGCAAAGCCCCCTTTTAAGCACCATCTCACATCATCACTAGGAAAAGCTTGAGTTCAGTTCAATGAAGTATTTTAATAGAGACCACAATTGCATCACTCCTGTTACAGCAATGGCAGGGACTGTTCTTTTTTTTTTTTTTTTTTTTTTTTGCTATTCATTTGCATTAAGTTCTCACTGGGCCTAATCTATGATTTGAATTTTATCATACATATACCAAAAAGAGACAGTCTGTTTCTGTCTCTCTCTCTCTCTCTCTCATGTGTCTTCCTCTCTTGCCATGTATATATGGTGTTTATAGTATATGTAACTTATATGAATCATACATACATATATGCATATGTGTGTATATACATGACATATACCTTTGAACTAGCAATGGTTTCAGGCATCCACAGGGTCTTAGAACGTGTATTCTTTGTGCAGAAGGGACACCCATCAGCCCTATTTCTCATTGGTATTGCACATATGTGTGTGAGCTGTGTGTGTTGAACTCAGTCTAACTGTAAGAGGAAAAGCTAAAGACTAGCACAGCACTGTAGTAACCACAACTCCACCTCTGCTCTGAGTTCAGAGTAAAAGCTATGAAGATGATGTTTGCATACCTCATGGCAGAGGCGGTTGCTGTGGCCACCACTTCTGCTTGCATGAACTCTAAGGGTCAAAACTGGCTAACAGTTCACTGTAGGGAACTGTCACTCACAGAAGGATGACTAGAGAGGTGGATCTTCTCCTCATTCAACTGTTTATCGAATTCTGCCTTGTCTTTCTAAATTTCAGGGTCTTCTGGAGACATTCCTCTCTGCCCCATGCTAGTTCTGAACCCCTATTATATTGATCCAAAGTACCTAGTCCTATTTCTTCATAGCACTCCCCATAATAACCAGAGAAGTAAATACAATTAATTATCTAATGCTCACTCTTTCGTCTCCCTTTATGGATATAATCTGGGTGTATTTCAATGTTTGTCATTTCTCATCTAAAAGTCCCTGTGATATACAATAACAAAAATCTAATGTAGAGAGAAAGCCTGTCTTCCTCCACACCATTTTCAAGTCCAAATTTTCAAATAATGACATCTCACCAGAAGCTATACACTTAAGAGAGTGTCTGTGAATTTTCTGCACACATAAGGGCACTTGAGGTGCGTGACAACATTTGGTGGCTGTGGTGACTAAGCCTCTCTTGACTGCTCATTGGGATAGTTGAAATTTGCTCTTTAAGGCAGGTTTATCCAAAGTGTCTCTAGCCATTGTCACCATAATTACGAACTCAAAGAAGCCACTTTCATTTGAACAATGGAGTGGCCCCTACTCCGACAGCTGCTGTTGATTCCCTAGGATCACCCAGGTGGATCTTAACACACCTTCCAGAACATTCCAGCTCTGAGTGCTGTTGGAAGCTTCCCGGCTTTTCTAACCTCGACTCTTACACCTTGTTTCCATAGCCCCTGGTGCTTGATGATAGGACCAGAGCTTCCATTCATTTAGCCAAACATATATACACCAAACATATACGGCACAACACCAAAATGTGCAGATCTTGAGCTGAGGGTCTAAACAATGGCTTTCCCTGTCATTTTACAAGCTGCAAGTCACTTGCCCACCAGGTTTGTGTAGTGGCAGAGGGTGGAGCCAAGGGCTTCGCCTTCTGCAGTCAAACCCTCAGGCACTCAGAGCTGTGCTCGCTGAGACAGTTAGAGATGATGCTGGGCCTTCTTTTGACTCATCAGATTAGTTATGTAGAACACAGGACTGCCAATAATCTAGAGCCGAAAGAACTGATAGTTAGTAAACTAGAGCAAGGGACAGTGACAAAGATGAGAACAGGAAATAGTCAACAGAAATACTCTGTGAGCCTGCCAAACCTAGAGAATCCTCTTGAGTCCACCCAGCTTTTGTGTGTACTGCTTTTCTGTGATCCACTCGGTGATGGTAGGAGGAGCAAAAGAGATAGCCTTGGTGTCGCGTCTGTCGCTACAAGAGGATACCACATCCTGGTAATGTACAAAGAAGAGAGATTTCTTTCTCATCAGTAGAGGCTGGGGAGTTCAATAGCAAGGGACTGACATCTGTCAAGGGCCTTCTCACTGGCTCCTAACACAGTGGAGTGCATCCTCTGGAGAAACAAGTAACCCCACCCTCTCTGTTTCTTTTTCTTCTATAGAAAGCCTAATGTCATCCTGGAGACCTCACCCCATAACTTCATCAAATCCTTACTTACTTATTTGTTTCTTTCTTTCTTTCCTCCTCCTCCTTCTTTTTTCTTCCCCTGATACAGGGTTTCTCTGTGTAGCCCTGGCTGTCCTGGAATTCACTCTGTATACTGGGCTGGCCTTGAACTCACAGAGATCTACCTACCTCCAAAGTTCTGAGATTCAAGGCATGTGCCACCATGGCCCAGCTTCTAATTATTTTCTAAAGCACTCATCTCCAAGTACCACCAGCATATGAATTTGGGAATTCAATAACTTTCACAAGAACTTGGGGTAAGGAGAACATACACACAGATTATATCAATTCCAGAAAAGTATTATGTCATAGGAAAACAAAGGGAGAATAGCCATGAAGAGGAAAAGGCCTGGCAAAAGTTGTCACACAGCTATAGATGAATGGCAGAATGGGAGGCATGAGGAATACCTGCCCTAGGCATGGCCCCTTTAATGATACCAAAAAAAAAGCACTTGGTTGAAGGGCCACTGCATACTCTTTGGAGCATGCCAATAAATATGGCCTCTTCCCAAGAGGGACACTCATTCTAGATGTGGGTAGGCAGACTAATCAGTGCCCTGCCTGGCTTATACAACGCTGTCATGAGGCACTTAGCATGTGTACCAACCCGCTACCTATAAAGTCGGAGATGTACTATAACAGTCAGCACAGATGTGGCTTGCTAGCTTCTGTAAGCTGCAGGTTCCCAGTAGGCAAAGGAGCTCTGGGTTGTCAGAAATGCATTGTACTAAATAACCTCTGATTTCCCAAGAGGCTTACTGTGATAAATTTCTGCTCTCCTCTTCATGCATCCGCCACATGCCCGGTGTACAGATAGGCTGTCTCTGGGATTGTTCTGTCAAGCAGAGTTTCCTGTCATTTCCACTCAGGCTTGTAGATTAGGAGTCCTGGGGAAACAACCAGTGATCCCACAAAATGACACCGAGGTAACTATGAGGATTTAAGTTCTCTCAGTTGCCCAAATGCTGAGTACCTCACTGCTGTGCCAGAGAGACCTGACCTCTGAACATATCATCAAGTCTATTACTTCTTTGTTCTTACTAAAATATGCCATCCATTGAAATCCCTCCTGGAGCCACAGAATAGCCAGGCTATATGGGGCTCAGAGAAGACAGAGAAGGCAATGTTATACACAAGATCAGGAGATTCCTAAGTGGGAGTGGTGTGCCGTAGACAATAAAAATCCTTGAAATTTCAAGCAGTTATCAAATCTGGAAGGACAATTCTTAAAATATCGGCATGGGAATGGAGAGTTGGCACAGTGGTTAAGAGCACTGTCTGCTCTTCTGGAAGACCCAGGTTCAATTCCCAGCACCCACATGATGGCTCACAACTGTCTGTAACTCCAGTTCTAGGAAATCTAACACCCTCCTCTGACCTCTGCGGGTATCAAGCACACACATGTACACAGACATACATGCTGGCGAAACATCTTTATGCATAATAAAAGAATTTCAAGTATATTTAGGAAAGATTGTACATAAAAAAGCCTATAGGCATATATGTTGATGGGGGTTCTTTCCTTAAATTCTAAAACAGCACTGGATGGAAAAATAGTTCTTACCATTTGGTGTGTTGGAGGCTCTTTGGAAAGAAAAGCCTGCTGTATCATAAAGAGACATGGGGAAAGGTTTGTGGTAGCAAGTATAGAAGGTACTGCTAAACCAGGATGAATATAATTAGGTGGGGTACTGTTTTAGTCCATTTTCTGTTGCTATAACAATATTGCTATTGCTATTGCTGTTGCTATATTAGGGACTAGATCATTTATAAAGTACAGAGGTTTATTTACTAATGATTCCATGTGCTGGGAAGTGCAAGAATATAGCAGAAGCAGTTTCTAGGCATCTAGGGAGGGCCATCTTGCTGGTCACACCATAGCAGCAGCTGTCCAAAAGAGGAGAGCAATCGGCCAGATGAGTTTGCTCTATAGCAAAACCATTCCTTTATAGTAATAATGAATGGGTTTAACCCATTCATGAGGGCCTAAGTTCCAACCATCCCTCAAAGAGCTCACCTCCTACTGACATGAACGTGAATTTGGAAAGTACAGAATCTAACACAGGAAATTTGGGGGATCCATTCGATATTGGTGAGATTTATTGTAGTCTTGCCTGTTAAGAGTTAGCCATTTTTCAGTAAGGCAAGAGTGATGTCTGTATAGGATCCAAGAGGGTTCTGCCTTACCCTTCTGCGTGTAACTATTCAATTCATGATGGTGTAGCTGGGTATATAGGGTTTCCATCTCCTTATAGTCGCTTTCCTGTGGATGGTAGGAGTCCCAGTGACATCTCTTCCACCCTCACCAAAATGACTTCACTTTTAAATTCATTTACCACGGATGATGACATGGAAGCGAGGCCCCATCATGTGTCCTTTAATTCAGTGTTTATCACTGGAGTTATTGTGTGTCTGGATCTACCACAGACAATAGTCGTGTTGGCTGAGTATCATGCTGTGCCCTCTGAGGTGTGAAAGGACTTCAAAGATGTCACCCAGGGGTGGCACATAGGTAGCACACAGGCTATGCAGTCCCTTGCTTTCTCAGGACATGTGACTTCTCCATCAAATGCTTCCTTCTGCACAATACTCACACCACCCTTCTTAACACAGCTAGAAGAAGCTAATTGACATCAGCATGCGTACCCACCCAGTCCTACCCTATGTTGTTTTTCCAAAAGTAGTTGAAAGAACTGATACATAGGAAAAAGCATTTTGAACAAACTCTTCAGAGTAGAACTTCAAAAATTTAGTGATATTTAGATAATCAGATGCAAATAAAGCAATTGTATTGATAGAATGGTATTATTGTTAACATTAGCTTTGCTTATTGTAAATATCCATGCATATATATATATATAAACTCCATATTTATATATGTCTATGTACAAGCAAAGTCAATAGTCTAAGTTAAAGAGCTCTTCTGGGTAAAGTCAAATGTTCTCTAATGTGAATAATCCGATTTCAGCTGCCATCACAGTTCTGGGACCCTGAAGGCGCAAACCGGGAGGAACAATTTGCAGTTGTACTCTTCACCAGGATGCTACAGGTTATACTGCAATGCTGAGTCAGAAACCTTAGCAGGAAGGAGTTGGTGGAGAGGTCTCCTCTGGGGATGCTTGAGTGAGCAGCCTGAGCAGAGGGGAATCTGGGGTGAAGATGGAGGAGGGGTATGCCATGGAGCAGGAAGGAAGGGCTCCTGAAAGGCTGGCTCAAGAGATTAATATCCAAGAGTCTTTTCACTTGCCTCAAGTATCTTGAGGTGTGGCAACCTGGCTGTGAGTGGACATTGCCACTGCTATTGTGGAAATCTTCTGGAAAATGAAGATAGGAAGCCAGCCCTGGTGGTCATGTCAAGAGGTACCATGGAATTTTCAAGCTGACAGGTCTTTATTGGTGTCGCTGTCACCAGTCTTCTCTTTGTATAGATGAAGAGATAAAAGGTCTGGTTTAGCAAAATTAGACACTGGGATAGGAATAAGGACCAAGAGGTCTGACCCTTATTGCAGGGATTTTTCCTTTATCAAATGTTGTAATTCCAGATACAATGGCCTTGAAAATCTTAAGAGAAGAACTTACAGCTAAAGAGCCTTGTGACCAAGTCACTGGGTCACTGAGTTGTCCCCTACTTGAGAAATGTGCTCTGTGCAGAGGTCCTTCTTGGAGATGGCCTGTAGGACCCAGGTTCGAGTGTGTCATGAATCACTGGTAGCAGACCCTGGCAGAGTTCATGAAGAAACAAATGGGCCAACACAGAGGAAATGAATGGTGTGCTGACATCTCTGCTTCCCCAAATGAGGTACTCACTTGAATTATTACAGCAGGAAATGCTCAACTACCACACAAAAGAAAGGTGTAATTATTCTTGCCAATGTTCAAATTGCTATTTTTCATAAAGGGATTAATCACTGGCTATAAAACTGGCTGCACTTGATAAAAACTACTTTCTTCTTCTCTAAAAGTTTTCACCCTCAGCAGTAGGATTTTTCTATATGGCATCATGCCGTTGCTTTCAGACATTAAAAACAACAATTTGAAAAGCTCTAGTGTAGACTCCTTACATCTCAAGCAGGTTTAGGAAGGTGCACTATCAGGATGAAGGAATAGGTGGCAGAGCCAGGTGCCTAAAGCAACCTTCAATAGTGATGCTTTAAGTTCATGTTCCAGTCACTTCACCTGCCTCTCCCAGCCTCATTCTAGCTCTGACACTCAAGATGGGATGGGTCAAGAATGGTGTGACAGAGGATAGCATGTCTGACAACAAAGCATTGATGGGGGCCTTGTTATAGAGCCCAATAACCAATCACAAGGGACCCTGGCAAAGTGGCACATACTGTCCATTTGTGCATAAAGGTGGAGGAACTTCTGCTCGTCTTCAACTGAGAGATCAAGACCACACATAAAGGCATGAGCAGGCCAGGTCATAGAAGAGGCAGAGCAGAATGGAATTTAAACCCAGATTCACCTAAGCCCATACTATGTCCATCTGGAACATCTGCCTCCTTTAGAGCTAGCTGGAATCTTATTTCTTTCTCTGTTATGCCCAAGTGCTGATGACAGCAACAAGTCCCTGGAGAGAGTCTCTTCTGGCTTGGTGTGGGTGAGCAGCCTGGCAGAGTTGGCATAGTGGTCCATGGCAGTGTAGAGTAGGGTCTAACATCAAGGTCTTTAAGCTTGCAGAGCCAGCCCTGGGCTCTAGGCTCCAGAGAATTCTAAGAATTTGTGGGAATGTGATTTCAACATAATCCACACACAGTGGGAAACACTCAAAGGGAGCATGTTGATGGGGAGGTAGGAGTTGGCTCCAAATCAAACAGCTTAAAGCATGGAGGACTCTCATAGGTTCTTTGCCTTAAGCCCCCTTTTCCTAGAAATGTCAAAGAAAGGCCTGTATTAGTGATTGAAAAAAAGAGACACACTGATACTATGTTTTTATTATCACATAATTAGAAAAATTCTAGGTGTTCTGATAAATAGGACATAACAAGAAATAAGAGATTACAACAGAAAACAAAACCTTAGAGTTCTAGACTACACTCTCCTTAACTGATTTTATGCCTGGAGGCAACTCATTTCCTCATGCTCCAGTTTACCTGGCTCTAAAGTGTAAGATGTGGAACAGACATTTCTTAATAAATGCCCAAACTTTAAAATATTGTGAGTCAATAACATAACATAACCAGGTTTCCTGTTGTTGGTGTGTTTCCCTCCCCTGAGAATCTCTCTCACAAGGGTATTTCCTCTTTAACAACCTCTTCCCATGTGGTTGTTACCCACATGAACTTCACAAGCATGAGCAGACCCCATCCATTTCCTTCATAGCACCTACCATAACTCATCACTGTGTATTTATAGGTTTGTTTATTTTATACAGACTGTGTCTCCCATGAGACCACAAGTTCCGTGAGAACAGCCCTGGTGCCTGCTGTGTTTAGCAGTGCATAGCCAGTGTCCTAATATGGAGTCTGGAATATGAAAGGCTCTTGGCTAAGACCCACTGAATGAATGTCATCCCCCCACTTTTGATCATGATAGTAGCTAGCAGTTATTAAGTGCTGATGGAAGCAGGCATTATTCAGGTGCCTTGCATGCCTTACTTCTTGAAGTCATCATGAACCAACTTAGCATCCACTTCTGTTTCCAGATGAACATCGTGATGTTCAAAGAGACCATGAAGTTTGCACACTCTAGAACCTCGGTCCAAACCATGTCTGGTTTGGACCTTAAGAGTCTACCAAACACTACATTTGGATCCTTCATGACACTGAGCAGCACACAAGACATGCAGTAGGTCCTTTGAATATGTTTTCACCTGTGAAGGTTCTCATGGGTGATAGATAAGACTCTTCTTGTGACCATAGGGCTGGGAAACTCAAGGTCCTCTGCTGGGAGGACTTTGAAGTTTGGGCAAAGTACTGGTAGAATGGACAATCTCTTTCTGACGGGAGATTCATTGTCTGTCTACAGGGAGCTAACAGATCCTTTCTTCCATTGTATGAGGGTGTGATTTCACATTTTTCTCAAAATGCACATTTTTAATTAGAACACTCTGTGTGGGTTGCAAGCTTCTGAGGACTGAAAGGACACTTGTGTGTGGAGAATGGACCAGAGATTTGTCCCTGGTAAATTTTTCATGTGGAATGAAAAATGGCACAGAGAGCAACCGAAATGAAACCCCACAGGGGGCCCTTTCATCCTGCTTCAAATACCTGGAGAATGACGATGCAGCCTCAGAATGTGGAAGACAGAAACAAAAGCCATTGCCAGTGCATGCAATTTCCGCTTCTTTGTACTAAGGGAATCCTCCTGAGAACCTGGAGCTGATGAAGACTTAAGATTGCCTCAACTACCTTTTCTGCAGGCAGGAAAATGAGGCTGGAAACGGTCATGGCAAGGTTGATACGGTCAATTCAAATGACCCATAAATGGGAAAGAGAAGGGGATTTGTAAGTGTCCCACAGCAGCACCCCTCAACCCCTGGTAGAAACCCTGTGGTAAGGAGTGGGGCATGGGACAGCAGTATTCTAAAAACATGGTTCTCTTTATATTCAAAGTTGAACTGGAAAAGGCTCAAGAAAAGGAAATTAGCATAGCAAGAAGAAAATCAAGTGTCAAGAAATATGGAATCATTTATTATTGTTTGTAACCCAGACTATATCTGGTAAATTTAGGGAAGGTACCTTATTTGGGGGACCCATGTATTGCTCCATAATTCTTTCATACATAGGTCCCCCCAACCCTCAAACACATCACTATAGGTGTCCTGAAGCCGAGATAGAGAGGGTAGCTCACTGGTGGGACACTTCATTAGTATGTGTAAGGCCCTGGGTTCAATTCCAAGCACAGAAGATAATAACAAACAAATGAAAATTCAAAAGTGAGAAAACACAGATATCCTGGAATATGTGGGAATCAGAATGATCAGTGCTTTAAAGGACAAATGAACCATTCAAAGAGGAAGTAGCGTGGTGAGTGTCCCACTATACAAGTCAAGTTCTTTTAGAACTGTGCCAGAAGAGGAAAGTGTTAGCTGGGCAACACTAATGGATGTACTCATCAGAGATACAGGAAATGGATTAGATGTACTTCTAGTTTTTCTACAAAATATTTCTTCAAGCAAGATCACCAAATGACTTTTAATGACCAGGCAACTTGACTCTAGTGGCAAAATAAAAGCATGCACGTGGGACCACTGAGAGCAGGTCTGATTTCACTGAAGAATACTTGGAGACTTCATCAAGAGCAGATAACTGAAAATCTCCACAAGCATTTATTCTGGTTTACATAACATGGGCAAGTCCAAAGGACCCTCTCACCCTCGTCTAGCAATTTGTCCCCATCTTCAGTTTCCTCATGCACTGTCATCAGTCCAATATGAACATGAACATGTGGGTTCCAGTAAAATGTCTGAGGACCATTCTTGTTATACATAAACAAATTGGTGAGTTGGCCTTTGTGTCTAGCTGAGTTGTTTCAGGGCTATCTGAAGGAATCTAAATCCTTAGTTGATGAGGCTAGATCTCAAAGCACTTTGAGTCTCCAGGGCACCAAGCCATCATATACAGTCTTGGCATGCGGTTCTTCACTGGATGATCTTATCCAGGGCCTTGTCAAGGCTAACATACCCCCAAAGTTGTCCTTGGTAGCTAGTCTTTCTCATTCTGCAGTGCCCAGGGTCCCATGACTGCATAGGAAGGCACACCTTTTCCTGCTCTTGTCACTTACTACTACTTCTCTGTGGAAGGTTCTTCCCTTCTCTGTTTTGATTCCAGATCTTGCTAGGCATCCTTGGGTGGATTCAAACTCATGGCAATCTCCTGTCTCAGCCCTCTTCCCCAAAGTTCTGGATTACAGGCTTAAGCTATCACACCTGACTAAGGCTCTCTATTCACACAGACATAGGAAAAGTTTTTTGTTTTTTTTTTTTTTAATTTAACCTTGTATGGATGTGGTATTCTGATAACAATTCTACCAGCTCACATTTCTACATATGCTTCTCCTACAGTTATCAAGACAATAAAGATCTTCTCTAGCCATTCATCTTGAAATAGGCACATGTAAACCTCATCCTTTGTTTCTGCAGGAACAAGAGAAATGATGATGAAAGACTTAATTACAAAATACCTTCACTCACTTGAAGACAGTCCTAGTAGGACCTTCCAAGGCACTCATTATCTACAAACCACAAGAAGAAAACTTCCAGTTACCTAGATTCTAATATTTTACTCTCCTTGTATTTTATTGTCCCAAAGTCTGAGCCCTGGAGACCATTTTCCATTGATATCAAGCAATACATCTTGAGAATGTCAGTTTCTTTATAGTTCTTACATTACCAGACCATTGAACATTGTTCTGGACTAACACTGGGTGAGTCCACTTGCTTAAATACTCCTCTAAAATTATTTCTTTAAATTAGCTCACCCTTACTGTCACAATAACAGGCATTTATCTAATGGGTCAATAAGTTCCTAATGTGACTAAGATTCTAGAGGCAGAAACAAGGAACGTAAATTTCATCTTTCCCACTAACTTCCTCGGAAGGTCTGCCAAGCTCCATGCAGGAATGTGTGTGGGTTCGGCCTATAAGACTCTCCCAGCACACATCCTTCAGGCAGATGTACATGCATTGAAGCTTCATCTGGGGCTGGGGCTGCTGAGGACAAATCATGCTTATGTAATAAATCTTGGCAGGAAAGCCACATAATTCCCTATTCACAAAATAGTTTTCCTCGGTCCACTCCCTCTATGCTGTTCTGAAAACAAAACAAAACAAAAAAAGATAACAAAAAAAAAAACCAAAATAAAACCAGAAACCCAACCCAGTATTCTTTATTTTTAGCCCATCCAAAATTATATTCATTTGAGGCATTCGGGCACAAGCTATCTTTAGAACCATCAACTGTCTTGGAATCACAGATTATCAGGGTCTGGGTAATTCTTTACATGGTTTAGGGTTTTTATAGCTTGGGAACCCCAATATGTAAAACTAAGCTACATCGAGGGACTAAATCTTGCCCATTTGATCTTCTCTACATTGGTCCCTCAGGCATAAAACATGTATTCTTAGCATTCCAGGGTTGAACCAGAGAACAACAGACCCTAGCGAACACTATCATTTTGCAGATGAAATGACTGAGGGCCCCCAGGGCTGAAATGGCTTACTCAAACCCCAGTAGTTCACTGGCCAAAGTAGTCACTAGTGAGCCAAGAGATGAATTCCGGCCTCCTGACCTCCAGTTAATTACCCCGTCCACCACACAGCACTTAAGATATATTTATAAGAGAAAATCCTTTTTCAAGTTCAGCTGAGAAGCAGATGACAGGATAGGGGAGCTCGCCTGTTAGAGGCACGAGGAAATCAAATGACTTCATTGTACACAGACAGTAGCTCTGTTCTTTCACTGAGAGGGACGCCAGTGTAGGCATTATTTCCTAGAAGTTGTTCCGTGGCAATTTGCTATGCATGCCAGACTGAGGAGAGCTGGCTCTGCTACTCACTGCCTCTGTGACCTGGATAGTCTCTGGGCCTTGGAAGTTCTTGTGTCCTCTGGAAACTCAGTCGAGGCGCTGAGCAAGCTGCTAGACCTCATTTGAATTTGTTGTAGCTCTTGATCAGCAGGCTCTTTGCTCCTACCTCACTGAATTCTTTGATACGTAGTTAGTTAGGGTTACTATTGCTGTGAAGAGACACCATGACTGCAGCAACTCTTATAAGGAAAACAGTATGTGAGGCTACCTAACAGTTCACACTGCCATGGCAGTAACTGCCTATTATACCCCTCAATTCCCAGATATGTATGTGAGAGAGAATATGCATTTCCTAGCCTCCTACGCTTTTCTCCCACTGTTTCTTCAGTCCTCAGGGCACTGGGCTCTGAGCAGGATTATGACTGATGTATAGGAGGTATAAGCATCACCCAGAGTTGCAAACACCATCCGATCAGACTCTGAGATTTCTCTTGGGAAGAGGGGAAGGGCAGTTTCATATGGATAAGGGAGGGTTGTGCTAGGTAGGACCACAGTCTTGCCACGGCTGTTATTTAAAAGCAGTGATTATGAGGTGGGGGAAAGTCTATATGGATAAGGAATAATAAAAGGTTGAATGTTGCTCGCTCACCAACCATTCTAATCCGCAGAGCTTACCTTCCTGAGCTATAAAACAGAAAGATGAAATCAGGCTTCCTAATTAGACCTCAGTGGGGACCTCGCTTAGCTATGGCAGGTAACAAAGTCCGAATCAAAATTCTGCAGCGTGCTACCTGAACATCCATCCTGGAAAACCAAAAGGCTCCAAATGACCAAATCTCAAGGCTTCCCCTCTCTCTGCTCTAGTGGGCGGCTTTTCCACCTAGACTGTCCTCCCTATTGTGGCTCTGTGACTAGAAGGTGTCAGTCCTGTGGCAGCATGTGGCTGTCGAAAAACATCAACCTGACAGAGGACCTCACTTTTACCACTGGCTTCCTGGAAGTCCTGTGTCAGTGTCTTTCTGCCACAGGCTCCTGTGTTTGAGCACACTAGCCTCAGTTTGTGGTGTTGTGAGGCCTTCTGGGATGCGAGGCCTACCTATGGGTTCTGCCAGCAGGCCATGAGAGCTACAGTTGGCCAGCTGCCTGTGTAGCACTCTGCTTTTTATCTGTCACTTCGATGTGACCAGCTACAAGCACCTGCTGCCATGAACCAAGTCTGCCCAAACTGTATCCAACATCCAGCTCTTTTCCCTGAAGTTGTTCTGTCCAGTATTTGGTCACAGTGGCAAGAGAAGGAAGTGGGACACTCAGCTCATCTGCTTGGAGCTCATGTAGCCCTACAGGGCCCGCGGTGTCCTCTCCTGCCCTGTGAATCTCTGAATGTGGCTCTTTGTCCTGTTCTCAGTGTCATGGGCTTGGCCATTCCTATAACCCTAGACCAGGAATCCAAATCCTACCAACTGAGTGAGGAGAAAGTGAGTACAACTCAAGGTTCTGCCAAACAGGGATCCGGGCAAGCGCCTGAGGCAGAAGTGGGCATGCATGAGTAGATACTCACAAGAGCTCTTACCTCTTGGTTGGCTGTGAAAGAAATTCTGATATTCATTCTCTGATAGCATGGGTCATGGAGATGAAGGTGGGAGCATTTACATTTCTACAAGAACAGTCCTGCACCTGCACCAGGCCTGTCTCCCTCTCCCTGTGGTCTTTGGCTGCCCTTTTCTTGGCTACGTATAGTAATATGCTATTATTCTTGATCTCTAGAGGTTCTCTACACTGGCATAGATTTTAATAAACTAATAATACATGGTGCAAGGTGGTTATTAACATGGGTTTATTGTTCTCACTAAATACAATTGTGAGGATACAGTATTGGGACTGTCAGGTCCTCCTATCATTCTGCAAGACATTTGTTCCTGTGGCCATTGGGAAGTTGTCATTCTGCCTTTAATCTTGCATCTGCCTTACAGTAGGAAGAAGCAACTAACATGGAAAAGAAATGTAGTTTGTGTTTTTTCTTTTTATGCCAAGTAACAAAAATGCAAAATCCAATGGTTTGAAACAACAACAATTTTATCAGTTTTTTCGTTTTGTTTTGTTTTTGTGTTTTGACATGGTTTCTCTGTGTAACAGCCACAGTTATTCTAGAAGTTGCTTTGTTGACCATAGCTATTCTAGAAGTGGCCTTAAACTCACAGAATCGGCCTACCTCAGCCTCCCAAGTGCTGGTATTAAAGGCATGCACCACCACACCCACTTAGCTGAGCGGTTCTTGATTCTACTGGGCTCACTCATGCGCCTGCAGGCACCTGGCAGGTTGATGGGAGGTTAGATGGTCTAGTGTGGGTCATTCATATCTCTCGTTGTTAGCATATTGTCAACTGGAACAAAGAAACTACATTTCTCTCATCACACAAATGGTTAGCCCCTGGTGTCTTCCTATAATAGTGACATTTTCTGAGAACCTCAAGAGATAGAATCTCCATCATGCAATTGCATTTCAGTTTCAGTCTATATCATGTTTGCTATCATGCCATGTGCTGTTGAATAATCCTTCTGTACACCATGAATATTTATTATTCTTATTGGTTAATAAAGAAGCTGACTGGCCAATAGCTGAACAGGATAAAATTAGGTGGGAGAGTCAAACTGAGAATGATGGGAAAAAAGAGGACAGAGTCAAAGGAGTTTTGGGAAGATGCAGAGACATGACATACTGAGAAAAGGTACCAGGCCATGTGGCAAAGCATAGATTTTTTTTTAATCAGTTAATTTAAATGTAAGAGTTAGCTAGTAACAAGCCTGAGCTATGGGCGGAGCATTTATAAATAATCTTAAGCCTCCATGATGATTATTTTGGAGCAGGCTGTGGTGACAGGAAAATTCCACCAACAGCCATGGCCAAAGCAAGTCACACAGCCAAATCCAGAATCATGGGGCAGGGAAATAATGTCTGTATTTGGGTGTTGAAGAGTGAGAAAGCTGATTGAAAAGTAGAAGAATGGGAAGAACTTGGGGCCACTCCTGCATACAACCATAAAAATGCACCAAGTAGGGAGATCAGAATTTCCAGCAGACTATTTCTTGTTGATTGTGACTTGTAATTGGTTTTATACACACCCTGACGTTTTGTTTGAAATCTGGGCTGCCCCTCCTCTTTGGGGAATAGAATTGTAGCTGTGAGTATAATTGGGCGCAGAAGAATGGGGACTGAGTTGAGTGCCATCTGCGTCTGCCATGAGGAGCTGTGACGGAAACACTTCTGTGAAACTATTTGATCTTTTCAATGGAAGACTGGATGGATACACCAATTAATTTTCTCATCATTCTCACCAAAATACCTGATAAGAAGTGACTTACAGGTAAGGTATTTAAGCTTCCAGCTGAAGGAAATACAGCTGCTGGCATCATGGTGAAAAAGGCATGGCATCAGGCAGCTCTATAATGGAACGGGGCCCAGGAAGTGGATTCAGACTAAAACCTCAAGCCTGCCCACAATAACCCCCTTCTCTCCAATGAGGCCCTGCCTCTTCAAGAGTCCATGGTCTCTCAAAACAGTGCCACCGGTTTGGAAGAAAGTGTTCAAACATGAGCCTATAACAGTCGCCGAGTACTCAAAACACAATGGGTGACACCGCCCTGCCACTCAATGGCAATGCTTCCTGAGTGTGTAGGTCTCTTTTAGGCCTCCAGTAGGTGGTTCTCCTAATATACTCAGGCATTATCGTTGGTGGAGCTTGGGTCTGCTGGTCAACCAACCATGCCCATCTCCCTTTTATCCCCTTGCTCCAAATGGTCCCCATCAGAGACACAGCACACAAACTAGGCTTCAGTGGAAAAACAAGTCGCCGTTGCTGCTCAGTCTTGTTTGAGACTGTCCTGTTAGTCAACTTGATACAAGCTAGAGTTTTCTGAGAAAAGGGAACACAATTAGAAAATGCCTTCACAGCACTGGCCAGTAGACAAGCCTGTGGAGCATTTTCTTAATTAATGGTTGATGTGGGAGGGTCCAGCCCATTGTCTGAAGTGCCCACTCCTGAATAGGTGGTCCTGGTGTGTATAAGGAAGCAGGTTGAGTAGGCCACTGGGAGCAAACAGTGTGCCTCAGGGCCTCTGCATGAGCTCCTGCCTCCAGGTTCCTGCCCCAGCCCCCTTCACGGTGGACTGTGAACTGTAAGCTGAAATAAACCTAAGTTGCTTTTGGGCATGATGTTTTATCACAGCAATAGAAACCTTAACTGAGACAGCCGCTCAGACCTGTGCCTGATGCTGTGACCCCAGTGTGTAACTATCAGACCTATTGTCTCATAGCCATGAGCCACAAAGCACAAACAACCAACAACACATTTTCTCACAGTTCTAGGATTCAGAGAACCTGCGTTCTTTGGCACAGGAACCCGGCCTCTTCCTTTGTGTGCCCTTTTGAAAAGTAGAAATGTTCTTGAAGTTTGGAGAGTAACTTCCAAGTGAACTGCCCCTGAACTCTTAAGATTCTTTTTTCCCCTTGGTTAAATCTCAGTGGAGCCAGGGTCGGTCATAATTTTCATGAACACAAGCTAAAGGATTTTGTCGCCTATTGAGCAAAGTAGCTGCTTCCTATTGCAAAAGAACCGATTCCTAGTCTCATTGCGTTGGCGTTTTCATTAAAATTTCCATTATCCTCTTCCTCCCAAACACTGCTGTAGATAAATTAACCGTGTTTCACAGGCAGAATCACTCCTAATTCAAAATGTGTGGAAGGGTTATAGAGGGAAAACTGCACTTCTCCAAAACACAGATCATTTTGGTAAGGAGGGAAATAGCTTTTGTCCTGGCCTCCATAATCACAATCAGTATTATTATATTCATTGGCCACTCAGGACCATAAAAATAATTCTGAATCAAAATAATCATGGAGGTGAGGTAGAGGTGATGGTGCCTAAAGATGTTTTGGTCTGGCAATCTTGTGTGGAGGACCCACACTTGACCCCTAAGGCTGTGCAGTTTGTGTAGTCTGAGACACTCTGTTCTGGCCATTTTCAGGAACCTGGAGAGGTAATCGCCAAAGACCTATACCTTCTGAGCCCCTGTCCAGAAACCAATGCTAACGCAATACCAATGACCTGCTCATTCTCACTCGAAGGGTTGTTCTTGAAAGCATACTTTGTCTGATAGAAACCCATTGTCACCTATGAACAATGGCTTGCTGACGGTCACAAACGAAATAAAATAAATGTGAAATAAAATTGTGTGCCAATCAGCCACTTTCAGTACAAAGTTCATTCTCCTGGTTTCTTTCTCCCTCTCTGCTCCCCATTGTCCCCTGAGTAAATTTGGAAGGTAGTGTGTCCTTCCCTTCCTGCCACCATACCCACCATGTTTAAACTGTCCCTCTGAGCCACCCAGTGTCATGCCTGAGCATTCCCATGATCCTTGAAATGAATCATCTGTCCCCATCACATAGATAAAATCTGGAATTTAGAGAAGCATGGTGGACATCATGCCACCAGCAAGCAGAGGATCACCAGATTTCTCTGCCCCCAAGTCTGTGTCCTTAACCACTATAGGGAGATGACAAAACCATCTCTCCCTGGAAAGAGAAGCATCTCTGAAAGTAGGAATTCTTGGAAATCCAACTTTTCCTGCTCCCAGACCCTACTCTGGCTTCCACTTCACCTTCCTTTGGAAACAAAGTACTCCCTGAAATCTTTGTCAAAATAATATTCAATCTGGACTTTTGTGTGCGTGAATATTTCATGTATATTACATCCTATGTGTGCTTGTGTATAAATCTATTAAAGCCTTGTAATATTCTATAAGGTAGTATTATGTTAAAGATTACAGAACTGAGGCTGTGGAAATGGCTTAGTGGTTAAGAGCACTTGCTACTTTTGCAGAGGACCAGGGTTTAGTTCCCAGAACCCAGGTAGTGACTCCCAGATACCTATAACTGCATCCAGTTCCAGGGAATCTGATGCCCCCCTCTGGCTTCTTCAGGGATCAAAAGCATGCATAGGGTGAATATACATACATGCAGACAAAACCACTAATACACATAAAACAAAATAAATAAATCTTAAAAAGGATGACACAACTCTAAGTTATAGAATAGTTAAGAAATTGACCCCTCAGTAGTGGTGCACACCTTTTGTACCAGCACTCGAGAAACACAGGCAGGTGGATCTCTGTGAGTTCAAGGTCAGCCTGCTCTTCAGAGTGAGTTTCAAGACAGCCAGGACACAGAGAAACCCTATCTCAAAACAACAAAACTAAAGTAATAAATAAATAAATGGAAGGAAGGAAGGAAGAAAAGAAAGAATGAAAGAAAGAAAAGAAGAGGATAAAAAAAAAAAAAGGTAAGAAACTTGTATGTTTAACATGACTGCTAAGTGGCAGGTTTGAACCCAGCCAGAGCCTGGACTACTATATTCTATGCATAATAAAAGTGTTTGAGAGAAGGCACAACAAATTATTAACAGCTATTTATGAGGAATTGGATGTGGGTGGAAATATGGAGGGAAAGACATTTCACTTTATACACATGTAAACATTCTCGAGCTTTTTACAGTGTGCAGATACTTCCCTATTAAATACTGAAATCTCTTTGCCCTCAGTTTTACTGATTATTTATAATGGTGAGATGGTACTTTTCACTGGATGGGACACTTAAATGGGGGATGGATGTTTTCAGGGGATCTTCAGAAATATAGAGATGATGCCCAAGGTGCCCATGTTAGAACGAAGCTAGGGGCTGTCCATCAAGCCTGTCCAGTCCCTCTCTGTGGAACACTCTTGCCCCTCTCTCAGCACACAGTCAGCAGACAAGCAGAGCAGGGATCTTTGGGGGCTGCATTATATGGATTTATATCCATTCAGAGCCTGAGGGCAAGTAGGCGAATGCAAACTTTGGCAGCTGCTTTTGTGGGCACTGTCCTCATGGGACTCTCTTTCAGGCCTGGAACTCACCCTGGGAGTGATTTCCCCACATCCGCACATCCGCTCTAATTTATTGACAAGACTTGTTTCTGTCCCAATGCTGAAGGGATTACTGGACACAATTTTAAACAATGCACCACCCCAGTCAAAGACACAAACTGAATCATCATTTCCTCACACCACCAGCTGTGCCCAGGGTCATATTTTTCCCCCCAATCTTCTCTCAGTTTTGAAGATGCTGGCAGCACAAATTGTCTCCAGACATTTCCCATTGTCCCTTTGTCAGCCCCAAAGTCAATTCACTGTTTCCCTGGCCTTAACCTAGCCAAGCAGCTGAGAGCTCAGGGTTTTATGCCACAGGCACCTTGTCACAGGCAAGACTTGTTCTAGACAGACAACCCCGTGTGAGTGTGTGTGTGTGTGTGTGTGTGTGTGTGTGTGTGTGTGTGTATGTGTGTGTGTGTTTATCACACATTTAAATAAATAGAGATACATGTATGTATACACACACACACACACACACACACACACACACACACACACACGTCAAATTTCTTCCCTTTCCCAAATGTTAGGATATAAAATGACAAATCTTTTTATAATTAGGAAGGACTAATGAAGTATATTATAATATTATTATTTATTTTCAGGAAATTTCAGAGTATGCTTAGGTTAAGCTAGTCATCAGGCTGTTTTTCCAGATGTCACTATCTACCAGCTCTTCTGTAAATGACCTTGTCTGATAATGCCAAACCCCATTTGTTATCTCCCTAGACTCTCATGGAATTTGAGAGCATCATAGTGAGAATAGTCAGGCCAGATATTCTCTGCTGGAGACTTCTGGGTACCAATGGCCTACTAGTGTCCACACCTCACAAGGTTCCTTAGTTACCATAGCCATTTCCCAGATGTGGAAGAAGGACATGAACCCTCGAGACATGAAGAGTCTGGAAGCACACCCCCACAGAAACACACGCTTCTCAGTTCTCATTAGAATTCAAGATTTATCTCCTCTCCACCACCCTATAGCATGGGCCATCCAGATCAAGACTGTACTGCCTGGAAGGTGTCACCTTTGCTACTTCAACACCACTCCCTCTGAGACGACAAACCACTGTCTTTCCCACATCCCTTCCCCTCCACATCCTCTGTTAAAATTAACCATGTCCTCCTTCACTCATTGTTTTTGACAAAAAGGTTTAGTATAGTCCCTTTACTAAACAATTTCATTGCTGCTATGTTTCCCTTAACGCTAAGATATGAGGTCTTTCCAGGCTCAACTGTATTGATTTTTCATCTTCCCTCGGCCTAGATTCCTTGACAATCAGTAGGTGCTCAGTGAATATTTCTCACCTGAAAGGATGGCTGGACTGTGGAGTTCACTGAGGCAAGCCTTCTAGAACCTAAATAAATAAACGCACACACCATTGCTATTGCGATGTGTACTTGCTATATTTGTTGGGAAGAGTCAATTCTGCTCTAGAAAACAAACAAGCAAAATAGATGAAACTCATAAGATACAAGTAATGAGTAAGCAGCTCATGAGTCACGGAAAACTCACAAAACAGTCATGAAAAGGAAGTTTGTTTGAATGCTGCACATAGAAAGAACCGAGAGGCAACAGTCATGAACTTCTGATGGTCAGTGCTCATGAGATTGTTGGTCTCATTAATGCTGCCCCTTCTGACAGCATATGCTTGCTTGCCCAAGAAAGCTAACTTAAACCCACTGCTGCCCAGCAGGCTAATTGAAAAACTAGAGCTGTTGATCAGGGAACTTGCCCTGGTGTCTCTCTAGTAAAGGAAACTGCTGTGAACGCTTGTTCAACCTTCATCTCTCGCCTTTGTAACTCACCTGTAGTGATGATGCAGGTATATTAGGAAAAGAGAATCCCAACACTGTGTGTGAGAATCAGACAACTGAGTCCTCCACCCATTCATGTCCGGTCTGTGACCTCCCTCATATGTCCATTCTTGCTTCTTTCTGTGTCTTTCAAATAAATTTGAAGGGCCAAGTGTAACAGTAGTACATTTGCTTGGTTTACACAAGGCCTTGGGTTTGATCTCCAATGCTGGGAAAGGATAAATGAACGAATGAAACATTTTCCGCATATTACTTTGGTCTGAGCCGCCCTTTACATGAACTGTGGGTCAGCTTGCTTGTTGGTGTGTTTATAGACTGCTACTTCCTCAAGGAAGTTTTCTAAGGACAAACACATCTCATATAAACATCACTTCTAGTCACTGGATCCTTCTTCCTCAGCAAGCCAAATTTGCCATATGTCCCCCTGCCAGACTAAGGTGTTGCTTCTCCAATCACTATAAGAAAAATGAAAACTTAAGCTAAAGATGCCTGTCCAGACCTCACAGTTGGAGGATAGTGTCAGAGCAGGAGTTGTAGGCAGTTATGAGCCACCATGTGGGTGCTGGGAACCAAATCTGGGTCCTCTGCAAAAGCAGCCAGTGCTTGTATCTACTGAGCCATCTCTCCAGCCCCATACACTAAATAGTCTAAGTATACAACCCAGCTGGAGTTGTGGCTTAGCTTGTGTGAAAAACATTGTTGAGAACCCTTCAGGGAAAATTGTCCGGCTAAGATTCTTTGTTAACCAATACAAATGGGGGAGGCTTTGAGTCTTTTCTATAAAGATAAGTGATTTAATTTTTTTCAGTGTCCAGGAACTAAGAGCCCACTTGCAGAAGTCCATCCTTGTACCTTATCTAGCTAATCTTAATTCTATGCCCGTGGACCAATAAAGACTAATCTCACAGTGTAGGGAATTGACTGAGTTGGTTCCTAGAATGTGCTATTATTTCTGACTTTCATTTGTGTTTATTGGCCATCTACACTATTATAAGTCCTGTTTATTACTGATGGCTTGGTGTAGATCAAATTCATGTATAAAAATGCTCTCTCTTGAGTCACACTGAAATTTTATTCATACTGAGTTCCAAGAGCGTTCCTGTCTTTGGACAAGATCTATGCCAAGTAAATCATCTTCCTAATTCTATCAGTGGTTCCTTTAAAAACAAATTTGTTGATTATCACACATTGACTGTGCCTGTGAAAGTCTGAAAGATCTTCAGAGACCTGCTTGTTCACTAAGAGAGAAAGACAGAAAGAGAAAAGAGAAGGAGAACAGAGGAAAAAGGAGAGGGAAAGAGAGAGGGGGGAGGAAGGAGGAAGGCAAGCCTCCATTTGATCTTGTATATTGAATTCACCTTCCATCTTCTAATAATGGGTTGATATTCAACCTCCCTCGAAAGACACCATAACATCTACATATTGGAGGATGTGTAATGCTAGAAAAATCACTTTACAGGGCCTTGGGGATGATCCCTGATGTCTATGAAGTTGATCACTGGCAGTGCATAACAGAGTCAGGGTTCTGTTTGGTTTTATGTCGTGTCAGGGAAAATGAGTAGCATTTTTATCCTCAGATCTCCAGTGGGTGTGAAATGTGGTGATAATACACTATCTTTCGCCTTTGGCTGTTTACAAGTGGTTAAATTCCTACAGCTGGAAAGGTTTGTAGTGCTGAGCTCCCTGTGGCCAGCAGGACCCCCAAAAGACCTGGCTGTCCCGTAGACCATGAGCAGTGACAATTGCTCCTCAATGGGGACCAGAACTCTTGCTTCCACTTAGCTTGGTATCCACTTGCCTGGAGGAGGTACCAAAGTCAGAACCCTCCGGACCTCTGAATTCAACCAGCACTCAATCCCCAGGACCCATATGGTCTCTTCTGGGCTCACTGTCTACCTGGCTCCTTCCAATATACAATTATCTCCCGGGAGCCTCTCTCTCTACTCTCAGAAATCAGCTTACAGGAGCCATAGGGCAAGAAAAGAGCTGTGAGGAGTGGCAAAGGTGGGGAGACCTCACAGGGGCTGGGCCCGAGGTATTAAAACACACATGCTACAGGGTATAGGGGGTGTTACTACTGTGATGAGGTCGAATGGAGATAGGAGGGGAGCAGGGGGAGGAGGAGGAGGAGGGGGATGAGCGAAGATGTAGGAACCTCTTGGTTGTTTATTCTCTGCATCGAATGTTCTGTCTATGATATAACTTGTACAACTTCCTTTTGGACATCCACTTTGGGCTCCAGGAAAGGCCATTTTTTTAAGTGACCAACCTCATGTGCCCAACCTGAAGTGTGTTCCCCTGGGATCATGCTTGCCTCCCACACGGTCTCCTTCTTCCTCTGGGATTTTGATAGCTTTGGGAATTTATGGTTAGGATTTTTTTTTTTACTTTGTTTACATAGAGGCTGCCATGGCTTCTGGGAAGTGAGTTGGACCTCAGATCATCCCTGCTCTGAGGGAGTGTGGGGATGGGAATAGATGAGCAAGGGTGGCCTCCCTCTCTGTTCCCATGAGGAAAGAGCATCCTTCCTGGTGTTTTCTGAAAGGAGCCCTGTTTGTATTTCCCTGGCTCAGAGAGGGGAGTGAATAGGACTCATACTTTCTACCACTTATTCAGAAAACTGTGACTTCTTATTTTACATTAAGCTAAGAAAGAAAACAAACAAACAAACAAACCAGCCCTCTTCCAGGAAGTTCTGGGCTCTCCTAGGTCCTTTGCCATCTTCCCATCTCTGGCTTTTGAAGCAATTCTCCCACACTTTTAAGTCACTGACTCTACTGGCATCTCTTGTCCAATCATGCTCTCAGAATACAGCTTGAAATAAATATGTTCATGTTAAATTACATATTTCAAAAAAAATTTTTTTTTTTTGCTCTCACCTCTCCCTGAGTATTCCATTTTAACAAAGATCAAAGGCTTGAATGAAAAGAATTCATCTCTCACTGGGGGTTTTAGTCCCTGACACAGGAGAGATGTACAAAGGGAGGTGCCATCAGGTCTCCCCTTCGTCTCTGGAGTCACATGCTTCAGGGCTGACTGGAAACGAGAACTGAGGCCTTGGCCTGTTATTCGTGGTACCTTGCATCTGCTCCGGTGTTTGTGTCGTGTAGCCATTTACATCCCCTGCTTTTCTGAAGAGAAATATCATTCAAACTAATCTCCCAGACAGTGACTAAAGTCCTTCTAGAACATTTCTGATTGTGTTTCATCAATAGTCCATAAATCAAAGAATCTTCTTGCTAGCCAGGACAATTCATTTACAAACATACCTAAAAAGGTAATTAAGTATTTTTTTTATGTTGCTTACTGTTCTTTAATTCTGTCCTTGAAGCCTCATGGGCTATGTCCTCTGTTGGATAGGGCAGCTTTCAAAGAGCTAAGGACAACAGTCACGTCATCCTGCTCCAGGGTTTTCGTAATTGGAAGTTACTCTGGTGGTGTGAACTGGGCTGAGACTCTGCAGGAAGGATATACTGCTCATGGGTGTGGTGGTTTTTGAAGATGGAGTCTATGTTGTCTCTCTTACATCCAGATGGCTTGAGATGGAGACAATGCCCCTTCAAAAGGGTTGCTAGAATCCTTGCTCTAGGATCTTCAAGCTGCCTTACAGAAAGCCTCTATTCTGTGATGAAGCCTGAGCCACATGCAAAAGCTCCAGTGGACAGTCCCAGATGAACCCAGCCTTCAGATCTCCCCAGCACAGGTGTTCAACACGTGTATGAAGAAGAATCCAGATGATTCCAACCCCAGACATCTGAATGAGCCCAGTCACTGCAGTCCTACCAAATGAAACTCTAGATATTGGAGACAACACATGCATCCTCACTATACCCTGTCTAAATCCCTGACTTAAAGATATGTGAGTATAACAAAATGAATGTTATAAAATGAATGTAATTTTATACCATTGCATTTCAGGTTGCTTTTACAAAGAGCAAGCAAAAATATATCCGAGATCCACCCCTAAATCACCTTGGCCGCTTCTGCCAAAGAATAATGTCAATTCTAAATCCTCTTATTCTTTAAACAAGGCTATTAAATTTATTAATCTTGCATTTAAAGCCAACTTCCTCCAGAGTACCAGACAAAAGTAGAAATCTCATAAACTGCAGGAAGTAATACCGGAAACAGATAATGTATCAAAAACAGTGCCAAAAGGACACATGCTTGCCTGTGCCAGACCTTACTGTTTTGCCTTACATCCCAACACAAACTGTTGGTTTGAGCCCATTTATTTAGATAAGAGAGACTTTTAAATTCTTACTCCAATAACCAGTATCAATCTGTGCCATTTCCAGCCTTGTATCTTTAGACGGAAGGAAGCTAGTGTGGATGTGAGATCTTAATGCACCCCACAGTCCAAATGCAGGGGCAGGCAATGCTTGCCTGGTGGAAAGATGGTGAGAATTTGAAGTCAGTGCTGGTTCATCTGAGTTCCTAAAAGGGAGGTGGCCTGGATGAGGTCCCTGACAGACCCACTTAATAATGGCCACTCTTAAATGAGTCAGTCCACTCTTTGGATTTAATAACTGAACTAGCATAAAAAATGAACTCCGTAAAGTGAGTCTTTCAGTCTCTGGGTTTTGTTTTAGCTCCTCCCATCTTCCTACATGCTTAGAACAGGGCTTAACACACAAGGTTTGTTAAATAAGTGAGTATTATTCTGGGAACACTTCCCCATCAACCACAGGTTCTGAACCTCATCATAGGTCTGAGACATTCATGCCATGCTGTCCTCTGGCCTCGCCTCTCAGCTCCCAGTACACCATAGATGACATATAAAAACACTGATGACCCCCTTGGTTATACCTATTTCCCATTTTCTAATTACCAAGATGTTTAACCTATAACATGAATAGCCACATTAAAGCCATTTGTTATATGCAAAGCAGGGGCATGGCACATTGATAATTAAGGCCCTCCCTCTGTGACAACCTACATGCTGGAGGTATAATTAAGTATAAGTGCCTCTTAGCTGGCTAGCCATTATTACTGGGCTTAAACATACATTCAGCCACTTATTAGTGAAATTCTATAGTGTCCTGTGGAACTGTTGTTTTAAAAAATGGAGGAGGAGTTCTCTAGCCTGTGCCATGCTGGGTGGTAAATTGATGGTGTGAGGTTTTTGCAGTCTGCATAGCCTCCGTTTTTGGTTTGGAAAGCTCAGATTTTGAACACTCTCTAGGCTATAAGAATAGCCTCCTGGTGCTATTTTTTTTTTCACTTTGGCCATAGAAAATTGTTCTTTTTCTTGGATTTGATGCTTAGAGTCTGTTTCTCTCTGCTCTGTGCAAGACAAGAAACACTCATGGGCCCTCTTTCATATTCAGATCCTAAGAGTGACAACTTAAAATTGGGCATACAGTATGTACTTTTAATGGCTTTGTCTGTAGCCCTGAGTTAGGGCCACATTGAAATGGCATGCCCTTGACTTGAACAAGTGTTGTGTGCAGGCATATTTAAGTACTTAAACCTAACCAAGAGGAGCCAGGACAATTAAGATGGCTGCAGAGGGGAGGTAGTTAACCCCCTCGTACTCTAAGATGGTTTCTCTTGGCCCATGGGAAAATTGAGTTTCTGAAAAGGAATGGAGATCTCCACATTGTCTTCCAAGATGGGTATTGTTTGTCTTCTCATCTCAGAGCCTCAAGAAACACCTCTAGAACTTTCTTGTTGGAGGTACTCTGTGTGCTAACAGGAAATTAAAAGAATTTGAAGCTGCTAGTGCAAGGGCTTTCCGTGTGTGTGTGTGTGTGTGTGTGTGTGTGTGTGTGTGTGTGTGTGTGTGCCTGAATAGTTTATACTAGGAGTGGCCTGGTGGATGGAGAAGACACAGAGGGTATGATCACATTAAAGATGATAAGGCCATCTCTTAAAATGGCTGCTATGGATCCTCAGCTGATAGAGGTAGGGATAATGGCATAAATCACTGGTCTCTCAAGCTTGTCTCTGTTCCTACTGTCTGACACTCATGGGGCTCATTCCACATCTGAGGAAAGTGTTGGCTCTCATGAATCCAGAGGACATATTTCTTTTCCCCACCAGGCCGTGACTGTAGAGGTACAGGGAACCTGTGTTCTCAGTGACCTGTCTGTGCTTCGAGCACCTGAGAGAAGAAAAGGCATTTGGGGACAAAGTTGGCCATTCTACCAATCAAAGTAAAGCCATTAGAGAATTGACTTTGAGACTTCAGTTTACCAAGCATTAAAGCAGGGAGATATACTTGATTCTAGAACCACAAAAAAAATGAATAAGACAGGCAGAGGAACTCATAACTTCCAGAAGATTAAATGCATGTCTGAGATTTTCCCAGTGCCAAACTGCAAGTCCACATAGTTGTCAAACAACTAAATATTTCTAGATATTGCAAATACTGAGTGAATATCCAGAAACCTGAGAAATACAGGAAAGGCTACTTTGTTGTGGGATGTTTGTACACTATGTGGAGTGTATCGCTATGATTGGTATGTGAATGGCAAATAGCTAGGCAGGAGGTTTAGGCAGGATTTCCAGGCAGACAGGGAGAGACGGGGAGGATGAATCTAAGCTTGTGAGAGACTCAAGGAGACACAGAAGAAGGAGGGTAGGTAGTACATGCAGAACATAGATTAATAGAAATGGGTTAATTTAAGTTATAAGAGCTACTTAAAAGCAAGCCTAAGCTAAGTCCAAACTTTCATAATTAATAAGTCTCCCTGTCATTATTTGTGAGCTGGCTGCAGGGACAGAAAAAGACTCCTTACACTCATCATGTGTGTCGGATGGGCTGGGGTGTGCATGAGAGGCTCTTTGCCAGCCCCAGGTCTGGCTCTTCCCATCATGCCACCTCTTTTCCTCTCTGAGGCTGACTGTTGTCTGAAGCTTTCACCCTTTCAAATGTTTCCACAGTCCTCTGCCTCTGTGAGAAATCCTCTTTAGTCATTATGTTACCTTTCCATTGCTGGAGCAAGTGCCCGAGAGGTTCAGCTTTATGAGGACAATTTATTTGGGACTCTTAGTTTTGGAGATTGTAGTCCATGATTGGCATAATTTGTTGGCTCTGTGCCTTGGAGCCTTTGTCTGTGTCTGCACGTTTTGGCTGAGCGAGTGGTGAACAACCATCTCACCTTACTGTCAGGAGTAAGAGACAGAGACAGAGAGGGAGAGAGCCTAAGATTCTCTTTGAAGTTATGCACCCAACAACACAAGGCTTACTAGGCCTTGCTTCTTAAAGATTCTAATCCAGTGGTTTTCAGCCTTCCTGATGTTGTAACCCTTTTAACACAGTTCTTCGCGTTGTGGTGACGCCCAACCATAAACTAATTTTCTTTGCTACTTCATGGCTGTGATTTTGCTATGGTTATGAATCATAATGTAAACATCTGTTTTCCAATGATCTTAGATGATCCCTGTGGACCCCTGACCCACAGGTTGAGAACCACTATGTGTTTCCTAATGGCACCAAGCAAAAACCAAGTTCTAACACATTTCCAACACATGGGCCTTTGGGAACATTCGAAATCCAAGCCATAGCACTCACTATATTCTCTGCGCCTCTGTTTGTCTCTATATAGGCATCATTTCTTAATGACGATAAGCTGTGTGCTGCTCCAAAAAGGAGTTGTTTTGTGGTAAATCCAGCACTAATCAGGAGGGTGGCACCTGCCCCTCTCTCCTGTCCCATGTGGAGGCATGATCAGGGGGAAATATGCTCCCCTTAACAACTTCGATAGGCGGGCGAGCTGCCCTCAGGGTCATGAAAACGGAAGAGCAAGCTTTGCCCCTCACCGGCTGCCGCAATCAGGAGGGTGGACCATGCACCTCACCTGGGCCATGCACCTCACCTGGGCCATACACCTCACCTGGGCCATACACCTCACCTGGGCCATGCACCTCACCTGGGCCATACACCTCACCTGGGCCATACACCTCACCTGGGCCATACACCTCACCTGGGCCATACACCTCACCTGGGCCATGCACCTCACCTGGGCCATGCACCTCACCTGGGCCATGCACCTCACCTGGGCCATGCACCTCACCTGGGCCATACACCTCACCTGGGCCATACACCTCACCTGGGCAAACAGTAGAGCTGCCCCTGGTGGTGTGAGTACTGGAGAACCTGAGGGAATGAGAGCAGAACCCACACTGCTCCTTGCTGCCTGCTATATTGGGTAAGCTGGCTGGGCAGTGCTAGAGAGCTCTCCCTGGTGGTGGCAACCAGGGAAAGCTCAAAGGCTGAGCACCAGCTACCACCCAGGGGCCAAAACCAGGAGTTAGCCCACCCCCAAAATCCACTTCATCTGTGAACTAGATACTGGAGTCTGTAGAGGGACCAGATCTTCATAAACAAAGCAACCGGACCTTCATGACACAGGACTACAATAGGGTATCCAGAAAGAGTCCTAGTGAGGGCCAGGATGAATAGGATAGCAGAAGCCAGAGGCCTCAAGTCAAATCAATGATCCATTGCAAAGGACACTTGCAGGTAAAGATATGTGTACTAAGGAGCACTGTGTGACTGGGCCACACTGAAGCTTCCATGCCGAGACTTTTTTGGGGGTGAGGGGCTACACTTTTAAATTTTGCTTTGTTTTGGGGGGGTGGGTGGGGGCAGAGGCACTGGGATAAGGAGGTGAGTGGGATTGGGATGCATGAAGTAAAATCCACAAAGAATCAATAAAATGAAAAAAAAAATCCAACACTACGAAGTGAGTTACATACAAGGAGAGGAGAGGAGGGGAGCGTGAGGGGACACCCCAGAGCCTGCCATGCTCTGTTCAAAGAACTGTCAGGCCTTCCTTTGACCCTGATGACTCTGCACACTAAGTCTTTCTGACTTAACATACAACTGAGTTTCTTAATAACAATCTCTCTTATTAACTCAACAAACATTCATTGCATGTTAACACAGAAGCTAGGCATACTGCCAGCCACTGTGTGTGGGGGGCAGCTTTAGCAGGAGTAAGCCATCCATTTCATTGAGTGAGAATGTAAGAGTTGGAGGGAGATTTCTATGCCTGGGAGACACATGGAGGAGCGACCAGCCCACAGAGGATGTGGTATCGAACCTAAGGCATAAGAGGACACAAGCACCAGGGAACTCACGGAGAAGACTTCAGGGAAGGGAGAAGAGTATTGACCCTGCAAAGGAAGCCTTACATGTGAAGACTACAACCTGGAAACAAAGGAGAAGGTAGTGTGGCTCAGCTACAGCTCCTTCTAGAGAAGCCTGGACATAGCTTGCAATGGTACAGAAGCTGGAGTGATGAGAGGAACAAAGCTCAGGAAGGATGGAGACCAAGGTGGGGCCTGCAGTGGAACCAGGATGACCTTTAAAAACTGTATACACCCACAATATGCATGTTTGCTCAAAGGAAGTCACTAGCCTGACTTGGAACTTCCTAGACTCCAGTCCTTAACAGCCAGTCACATTTGCAGATGGGATTTCCTCAAAGGAAGGGGCAGCCTCAGGACCACAGATGCCAGGGGAGCCTCATGCTGGAGTGCACAGCACTGAGATTGCCCTGAGATCATCATGGGATGGCATGGGATGGCCTGCCCATCACCAAAAACACTGGAGAATAGTCCAGCCAGGAGTAATACAGCCTAACCCAGAGACCTCCTCTGGGACTATGGTCCCAATCCTAGGGAGTATACCCACATAGTGAAGAGTACAGAAGTATTTACCCATCCAATCATTCTGAAGCCAGCCCATTTCAGCTAAGTCTGGAAGGTGTTAGTTGGGAATAAGTTGCAAGCTGAACTGCCATACACACTTGGAATTCAGTTCTCTGTGATGCCAGTTTAATGCAAAGCTAAATGCACTAAAATACAGTCAAGCTGGGATACAGTGTGTCTGGATGGAAAAGCCATCTTCTTTATCTTCCTCCTCTCTTTTTTCAAGATCCACATCAATGCCACCCTCTCTCAGGAAGCTTTGCATTTCCCAAACTGAAAATAACTGCTCCATGAGTTCGAGGCTCATGTTTTACTCTTGTGAATACACTTACCACCTTTGGTCTACTACTCTGCATCTATAAGATTTTCCTCCCCTCAAGTGCCCAATAAACCTCCTCTCATAACCACAGTCAATAAAGCCTCACCCAATCAAAGCAACAACTGGCAAGTTGTGACCCTGTTCCAAACCTCCCCTCCCCTCCCCTTTCCTATGCATGTAGACTCAGAAGATACGCACAATGGTCTTTGATTTTCTTTGTGCAATGGTTTATGTTGCATCTTGAGTGTTTTTTGGTGTGCGTGAGACCTTCTGTGACCTCCCCATCTACAGTGTGAGGTCATGGACAAAGGTGATATCCTTTAAGGAAACATAAGAGCAGATGCAACAAGTAACTGGGGGGTGGAATGTAATGCAAGAAACAGCCTTAACCCCTGACCCTAATACACAGACTGACTGGATTAGAGATGCTTTGAAGGCAATCAGGCCTGATATTGTCATAAAAACACAAAGGCTAACATTCCCTGTGGTCTGGATAAGTGGTAGGAATTATACAGGACTCCTTAAAATAGCGGTCACGATAGTCATATCATTTAACCTTGCAGTGATGTGGACTTTTTCATAAAAACTTTGTAAATGTAGGTAATAATGTTCAGGGTAGTCAAATGAAACCTTCAAGGCATCCCTGTTAAGTAAATTTCAGAACAAATGCTTGTCCTCAAACCTATCATACTGGATTAGGGCTCACTTTAAGGTCTGCATTTTAACTTAGTTCCCTCTTCAAATGTCTTGTCTTCGAATGCAGTCACATTCAGAGACCCTGGGGTTAAATCCTGCTATATGAACCTTGGGGCAGCGTGACTATCCCATAGTGGAGGAAATCTGTATCTTTTGTCCAGAAGCACTTTGTATTTTCAGTATTCTCGGTTGAAGACACATTGAAGATGAGGTTGAAGTTACCCTCATCTGCCTGTGGGAACAGCCATTTGATGTCAGCATGGACCACAGTGGCTTTTGGTTTGCTTGTTTATTTTTATTTTGGAGTCTCCAGAGTACTTACACATTCCTAGGGTCTCAGACTGCTCGTTTCATATGTACCACGAAGAAGAATAGTGTTTTTTATTCTTCCTAAGCCCAGGCCTAGGAAGGACAAAAGCATACATGTTAATAAATGTCTTGATAGAGATGGGTATGTTGTTTTCCCAGGGACAATACTGTGTCCTTTAATTCTGAAAATAGGAGTAAGGCCACGTGTTAACACGCTATGTATTAGACAGAAGGCTATTATATCAGAACACAGTGGTAAATGGTAAGTAATGGTAGCTTATTTCTCTCTTTGGACTTAATTGCCTGCATTGATGACTCTAATTAATAGCCTGCCCTGCTCGATAAAATGTAGCAGCAATGCATACCTGACTGTTAGGAAGGCTTGTACAACGCTTACTTGTACAACTGGATTTGCTTGTGTTTGAACCTTAGACTTGCCATAGCACAAGCTTAGGGCATAAGTGAGAGGAAGGTGAGAGAAACAGAGAAAAGCACAATGGAGAACCAGACACTCAGCACAAGATCAGTTGTCTTAGATGAACCCATCTTCTCCTCTACCCCTTCTCTCACTAATTCTCAACAATAGCTGCAGAATGAGCAGAGAATGTAACCAACTGAGGCAGAGGAACTGCTTGACTTCTGTTCTTCCGCTTGCATACACCCTGCCCCCAGCCCCTAACCCTCTACCCACAATGGTCTGACTTTCCTGCCACCTCTGTGGTCCTGACATTGTAGGTTCAAATGATGCCATCTCTAGCCTTTGAAAATCCAGCATCACCAAGTTGACTGGGAAGCTGGCTCGTGGTAGTACCCCCGGTTTGAATGCACTGGGAGGCCTCTGGGAGACAAGAGATGACCCAGGCAAGGTGGAAGGTAGGCGGGCCTAGAGTAAGGAGTGTCAGAAATCACTGACATGCTTTGTTCACAGGTTTGTGGGACACTCCACGGGGATGCTCAGAAATGCTTCCTGGAACCACGGGATGAGGAGAGAATGGGCATATTTTGTAAGCAACAGTAGACAGAATGAGAATGCTTGTGTTAGTTGAATCAGATCCACCTAGTGAGGCCAAGGGACATGTTTGAATAGTAGTGTTGCTGTGTTCTCATCTTAGCTTTTACCCAGGAGGCTAAATGGATAGCCCACCTCTATCATCGTAGTAGGTGTGTACCGTGCTTCAACTAATTTTTATTCTTTTGAAGTACACACACATGCTTAGAACCTACTTATATCCTCTTCACATGGGGAGGAAGCATGCACATATAGTACAGCTGCATATCATTTACACACATGTACACATGCTATATACATATACTATCTACACACACACACAAACACACACACACACACACACACACATATATATATATATATATATATATCATAATTTTCAAAGTACTACTTCCCTCAGCCTCTATGACTCTTGGGTGGTTGTTTGGAGCCTAATTCATCAACATTGCTACACCTCTTAGTACCTACAGTTGGATTTTTCCTATCCATACTAGACTTTTTCCCCTTCATATAACACATTAAATCAATTACCAACTCTATCATTTCTGCCCCAGAAACTGCTCTCCTTCCTCCCTCTGTCTTCTTTACCCCATTGTATTTCATGACACCCTCATGATTAATACTATTACCCACTCTCTTCAAAACATAAACCAAGCATTTCAGTTCTTAAAATTAAATGTTAAACTCAATAGACTAAGAACTCAATAGAAATATGGGTGGATGATTTTGTGAGAAATCATTGAAATGGATATTAAACACTCTTAAGTTTGAGAAAAGATACTCTAATTTTGATCAATTGAATAACTAAAAATAAAATTTCACTGAAATAAGATTTTTCAACCCCAAATTGGCAATGAGCAAACTTTTCTAGCATTCTGTGTTAGTAACAGGGTTGAGAGATGAGGGTCAACAGATCCTAGGGGTGGGGTAGAAGTTGGTACAACCTATGTGGAGATTATTCTAACAAATTTATTAATGTCTAAATGCCAGCAATTGCAATTCTGAGAATTTATCCTATAGATAATGAGTGGAAGGGTGTGGCCATTATGCAGCATCTATACAGTATTAGAAACTGTAAATGCTATGACTGGGCATCTTTGAAAGTCAAGGAAACACTGTGTGATTGTTTAGAAAGCAGAATAGGAAAGTCATGCATAGACATAAAATGATATCCAAACCTGTCACTGTGTTACCAACTATCCAGAGTGATGACAAAGCCATCCCGCACGTGTTCTCTACCATATCCACTGAGTATCTCCAAGAAGGAAACAAGAAAGTTCACTAAAGCAGTGGTTCTCTACCTTCCTAATGCTGGGACCCTTTAACTCAGTTCCTCCTGTTGTGATGACCCCCAACCGTAAAGTTATTTTGTTGCTACTTCATAACTTTAATTTTGCTTCTGTTAGGAGATATTCTTTGGAGAATATCTGATATGTGACCCTTCGAAGGGGTCGAAACCGACAGGGTGAGAACTGCTGTTCTGGAGATTCCTGTGGGTCAGTGACAGCAGGGGTATTGTATCTTGAGAAAGCATTTGTGCCTTTTACGTTAAAAACCAATTTATATATAAAAAATAATGCAATCATATACAACACACACACACACACACACACACACACACACACACACACACACACACACACACCCATACCTATTGGATCTCCTGGGCCTAGAAAGATAAAACAAGATGTCCCTTAAGTTCTAGTTTGCTTTCTGGAGCTGTGAAAAACACTGACCAAAGCAATTGGAGGAGAAAAGGGTTTGTTAGGCTTACAGGTTACAGCCCCTCATCAGGGGACACCAAAACAGGAACTTAAGGCAGGAACCTGGCAGGAACAGAAGCAGGGACCACAGAGGAGTGCTGCTCCCTGGCTCACTCTCCATGGCTTGCTCAGCTTGCTTTCTTACACAATCCAGGATCACCTGTCCAGAGATAGCACTGCCCATAGTAGGCTGGGACCTCCCACATGAATCATTAATTGAGAAAATGCCCTCACAGACATGTCTGCAGGGCAATTCCTCAATTAATTCCCTCCATCAAGGTGGCTGTGGCTTGTATCAGGTTGACACAAACTCATCAGCACACTTTGAGAAGATGATATGCAATGTGCATGCAACCAGAGCTGACTCCTCTCCTCTTCCCTTTGCCCTGTGGAAGTGGATGTCACAGGCCTTCACTAGGTCCATTCTGCACTCTTTTACTTCTATCGTGTGTGGGTCCAGAGACTCCATTTTATCCTCTTTCATTTATTTCACTCTGCCATCAGATTGGCAAGACCCATCCCCTGGAGTTCGTTTGTTTTGTTTCTATTTTTACCCAGAGCCCAGCAGGATATCTAAGGTTGAGCAAGAGCTAGTTCAGGTCCACACAATCCCTAAAGCAAAGATTAGTCCAGACTTTCCTCTGGACACTTCCCCATGCTAATCTTACCCTATCTCTTAGACACATGACAAAGCACTTCCTTATAGAATTTTTTTTTCTGTGAAATGGATGTAGATTTTTTAAAACAGAAATATGGATGAGAATCACATTTTTTTTGTCATGATCACTTACGAGATTAGAATCAGCACTAAAGGGACTGTGGCATTTAGATCAAGCTCTTCAGAAAACTCTCCTTTGATAGACCTCAGGCTGGCTAGCCTTAGTCAGGCCTGAGAATTTCTCTTTCTATAGAGTATGAACAGTCGTACAAGAATGTGATTCCCTCCTATGTCCAGGTTCTCTAAGCCAATGATTACAGCCAATGTCTGACTCAAAAAAAAAAAAACCAAAACAAACAAACAAAAAACCAAAACAACAACAACAAAAAAAAGTGTCTGAATCCATGGACCATCTCATTGCAGGCCAGCCAATCTGCAGACAAGAGGAATGACTCCCTGTTCTCATTCACGGTCACAAGGGAGCTAACAAGTCATTCTACAGTGGATACTATGAGGATGGTGCTATGCTGCTGCCAGGCTGCTTGACCTAAGCTCAGGGGTCCGAGTGCCCAGAGGAGCTGAGATCTAAAAGCGTATCAGGATTGACCTAAGAATGTGGGCAAAAGAAAGTGTGTGTTGGGGAGCAGTAGGCAGGGATAGGAGTGAGACTAACCACAAAGAACATTGAAAACAATGTTTTTCATTCATTCTTTCAATTCATTCTATCATCGAAAAGATGTTTATAGTACTTTTCCTTTTTGTCTGTTTTTGTTTTCCAGATACCTTTGGAGCCTGTCCTGGAACTTGCTTTACAGTCCAGGCTAGCCTTGAACTCAGAGATCCACCTGCCTCTACCTCTTGTGTGCTGGGATTAAAGGTGTGCACCACTGCTGCCTGGCTTATGGTATTTTTTCAGTGGCAGGCATCATGATCAAAACATGGTACAACATGGAGGTATTTACTCTCAGAGTATGTGCCAACCTTAAAATAGCCCTCAAGACCTTCATATCCTAACACCTTTAAGAGTAGAACCTAGACATGAGGACATCATACTCCTGTGTTTCAATGACCTTGGAAACAATGTTATTCATTCATTCTATCTATCTTTGAAATGACCTTTTCAATACTTTTTTCAATGCCAGACAACATGATCAAAACCTAGTACAATATGTATGTACTTCCTTTCAGAATATGTAGCAACCAGAATCATAAAATAGCCCTCAAGACCCTTGTTTCCTGGCTTCTTCCTGGACATAGGAAGGCATCACATTCTTGTATGACTGATCACACTCTACAGAAAGAGAAATTCTCAGACCTGACTAAGGCTAGCCAGCCTGAGGTCTATCAAAGGAGAGTTTTCTGAAGAGCTTGATCTAAATGCCACAGTCCCTTTAATGCTGATTCTAAAGGCAAGAAACAGATCCAACAGAGGGAGATACTGGTTGCAAAGGCAAGTATGTGCTCCTGACTTTGAAAATGGAGAAGCAGAGGGTGAACACAGCATAAACACAGAGTGGTTCCCTTAGGACAACCAACAAGGATGCAGGGACCTCCAACCTCCAACAGCAAGGAATTGAACTTGAGTAACAGCCTGCAGGAGCTTGGAGGATCAGGGCTCCGGGCGGCGTTCAGCCTAGGCCACGTATTGATTCTGATTCCGTGATATCCTGAGCTGAGTCTGGGTATGCCATGCCTAGACTTCTGGCCATGGAACTGCTCGTAAATGTGTGTTGTGGTAATCTATAAAGTGTATGGTACACTGCTTTGGGGTGTTATAAGTGTGGCACACAGTTTTATAGTGTTAGAAAGCACATACACAGCATGTCACCACAGATTTCCAATCTGAGCAATGTCTGGAACTTCCCATAATCTGGGAGCAGTATTGAGAACACTCTAATATGTTAAATTACATAACCTTTGCCTTTGTTCAACATCAGCATACTCACCTTTTCCTGTGAAGCAGTTGTGCTGTTTGGGGAGATTTTCATCAGTGATTCAGAAAGCTACCTTTTTTTGAAAAAAGTATTTTTTTGTTATGATGGTGTTAATCAACCTGACAGGATCTGGAATCTCCATGGAGATGGGCCTCTGAGGATGTCTGTGGGTGATTATCTTGGTTACCTTAATTGATACAGGAAAACCCATCTAAGTCATGGGAGGGACCACTCCTGGACAGAAAACCCTGGACTGCATAAAATGGAGAAAGCGGGCTTTACACTGGGGAGCATGCTGTCTATTCCTCAACCATGGATGCAATGAGATCAGCTGCTGCATCCTCTGCTGCACTGGCTTCCCTGCTACAATGGTGCCACATACTGTGAGATTCAGTGATGGGAGATGTTATTCTGTATATATGTTTCTCATACTGATTAATTAATAAAGCACTGTGGCCAATAGGAAACAAGATAGGTGGGGCTAGGAGACCAGGAGGAGGAAAGAGGAAGTAATTGGGAGGAATCAAGATGTAGAGCATGGAGGAAGCAAGACGCCAGCCGCAGTTCCCGGATAAGATGAGCCACGTGGAAATACTTAGATAAGTAGAAATGGGTTAATCATTAAGACAGAGCTAGCCCATAAACAATAATGGTAACTGGCCAACAGGATTGTATCAAATACAGAGTCTCAGAGTGTTACTTGGGGCTGGTGTGGCTGTGGGCCCAGACTGGCGGGCTGGCGGGCTGGCGGAAACATACATGCTACAATTCAATGGACCTTTCTCCTCTAAGTTGCTTTTGTCACAATACTTTAATCCTAGCAACAGGACAAGAAACTAAAATAATTGCTGGAGAAGGTGGGGTGGATACTGTGATGGCATGTGCAAGTCAGAGGACAGTTTTTGGAAATGTGTCCTCTTCTTCCATCATGGGTTCCATCGAATTCAGGTTGTCAGGGTTCTGCAGCATGGGTCTGTTGCCTGCTGTGTCATCTTGCCAGCGGCAATATTCTTTATCTTCTTCTGGATGATATAATATGCAGCTGTGAGGCCTGAAAATGTTGCTGCCATATTTCCCCAGAAGTAAAGCCAGTGGAGGAGGACAGAAACAAAAGGGACGTTGCAATCTTGCATTTAGAACCAGTAGGATGGCTGAATGGATAAAAAACATGCTTACTGCCAAGCCTGATGATGTGAGTTCAATCCCTGGGGCACACATAGAATAAGGAGAGAACTGACTCCTGCAAGTTGTCCTTTGACCCATAGGGAAAAAGGGAAGGAGGGAGAGAATAGGAGTATAAATAAATAATATTTTTTTTAAAGAAGTACATCAGTAGCCCTAATTCAGCCATGCCTGATACCTTCAACTTCATGTCACTAATAACCATTTCAGCAGTCATGAGTTAATCATTTCCTATAATAGTTAAACCATCTTGAATTGCTTTTTCAGTTATTTGCACATAATGTCATCATAACTGATGCATTGTTGTTCCTACTGGGTCGTTAGTGCTATGTGACACTACTGTGGAGCTATGAACAAAGGTTTATTTTACTTCCCTGGCAACAGACCAAATTAATATCATCAAAATTCAGCTTGGTAAACCAATGAGTATGGTGGGGTTATTTAGTGAGGAGTTTCTCACCAGAACATAGATGACTAAAAGGCAGCTGCATTATGGAAATCCCACCCTAGCATGGGTGGTATCTCATGAAAGCTGGAACCCTGGAGCTCAATCCATGACTTGCAAGCAGCTGGAGAGGTCCAAGAGTCTCCTCTTATTGGAAGCCTTTACTACTTACATAACCTTGAGGAAGCAGGGGCCTTGGAACTCTTGTAAGTTTCAAGGACTTCCTGAGATGTGTGTTAATTTCCCCGTCTTTATGGGCCTCCCTTTAGAATTTCCTTAGTTTTAACAAGCTTCTCTCTTGGCTGTAGATGTTTTAATTTAGAGTAAATTGCTCCATAGCAGATGGAAAAACAGAAATTCTTATTATTTACTGGAAATAACACAGCTAGTAAAATATACACCAATATTTTAGGCCCATGTCCCATGTTTGTTCTATCATGCAAATTGCCATTCCTACTCTATCTTTGCCTCATCTTACTAGTAGGATGTGCCTTGCTTTCCTAGGAAAAAACACACTCTTCTATTAGGGGAACCTCTCCTTCACCAACTCCTCAATGCTAGCAAGGGACCCTCAGCTTCACAGTTTATATTTCCCACATATCAGCACCTAGTACCATCCTATATCATAATTGAAAAACAATACTATCTGCACCTATTGAAAACAACTTTCTCTTTCCACAGTTTTCCCCCAAAGGTCACAGGGCAAGCAGCCATTTCCACTTAGGAAGAACATAAGGTTAGGCAGACACAGCAAGCCAGTCTCCAGTCTTGAGAGAAACAGCAAGGTCAGAGACTGAGTCAACAAAAGGAAAAGCACAGAGATAAATGAGAGGGAGCCTGTAGTTAAGCAAGAAACTGTTCAATCCATCAATGTCAAGACACTCCACCCCTGCTGGACTGGTGTCTGAGACAAAATCAAGTAATCAAGTACAAGTTCCTTCCTGATCTGGGGAAGGCAATATTATTAGTAAATTAACAAACACATCCATCACCGGGCAAAGAAAATCAATGGAGTTGAGAGTTTTAAAAAAAAAAAAAAAAAAAACAGGGGAAGGCTAGAACTAAAGAGTTCATTCAGTGTTACTTCCAGAGAGATTACAGCACAGGATGGCTTCACCCTGCCCCCACCTTCCTCCTCCTACTTCACTAGGAGAAGGGCCCTCACCTCTTTCCACACCTGGCAACCATTCTGCCCTCCTGCCCCGAGAGCCGAGCTGAGAGCTGTTTCACCATTGCACAACGCCTACCAGAACACAAGACCCCACACACTGGGGAGTGGGTCCTTTAGGGACAACCCTTTGAAGTCCTTCTGGGCTATTTGTGTGATGCAAGAAGGGAAAGCGGTGACTGAGGCCCTCGGTGATTTCTTCTTACTTCAATGAAGATCCAGCCAAGAAGTAGCCTGCAAGTGACTCGGGCATCTGGAGGGGACCTGTACTGTTCCCGACTATTGAAGATGGGACAGGTGAGCTTCACAGAGAATGGTGACAGACGGGACACTGAGCAAGGAGTGTCCTCAGCCAGCCCCAAAGCATAGATAAGCTGCTAGTGGGTGGGAATGGGTAATGTCACCTTATTGTATTTCTCATTAGTTCTTTTTCTTTTCTTATGGAATCTGGTAAGAGTTATAGGCTTGATCCAAGAAAAAAGAAAAGAGACGGTCATTTTCTGGGGATTTACACACATATTGGGGCTCACACATTCCCAAAGAACCCATTAAAGAGAAATCACCATGTTTTCGAAACAGACTCACTGTGCATCCTCCACCCAAGTGTGGCTAAAAGCATGGACCTGGCACTTTTTATCATATGGCAGCCATCACTTTGAACTGGCAAAGGGGACTTAAATCACAGGCTGGAGGACAGCCTCCTTCTGACATCTGGAATTGTAATGGGGTTAGATCTGCAATGGATGACCAAATGTTGCATTAAGACTCACAGGAAAGCACTTTAAAAATAAATGCACGATTCTTCATGTGTTGGCACTCAATACAAATGTTTTAAGAGTTAAACTGTTAACCAGAAGATAATATTAGCAATGACAATTGAGAAAGTACTCCAGCTCTGGGGACCTGAACACCTGCCAACACTAACTCCCCCTCCACGATGCTCATCATATTGCCGCAGCTGATTTTGGCCTGGCTTAACTAATCCGTGGGTGACTCTCAGAGGCTTAATAGCTCTCTCATTCTCTGGGACAGCTCATGCAGATGGATGGGCAGACGAATAAAAAATTTTCAGTCACCCACCTCCATCTTATCCACTGAGCACCTTCAGGAATCTCATCCTGACCCAGGACGTTTCCTTGGGGCCTTTGTACATGCTGTGTTCTGAAATCCCAGCCAGAAAGTTCTTTGTCATGCTCAGTGACCGTTTTGGTAACTTAGGACCCTTTCAGGCCCTTCCCATGATGGGGACCTCACTACAGTGCTTCGTTCCAGCAGCATGTACTGTTTGTGACAAAACCAAACACGGAGCCTGAAAATAACTCTGGGGGTTTTCTCCCTTAATGTTTCTATCTGATAGATGAGGGAAACAGACCCAGAAGTCTTCGGGAAGATAATTTGTTTGCAAAGTATACCGTTCTCATTCACCTGGCACTCAAATGGGAGTGAAGGGAAGTACACCTGCAGCTATGGTCCAGGACTTATGGACGATGGCCCATGCCCACACTGATTAGGCCATGCCACACCATCCATGCCCCTGGCTAGTTTTACTTCCTCACTCACTGGAAAGTAACTGTAGAGTTTTCTACTACACTGTTCTGTTCCTGGAACCTTTAGGAACCACTACCAGGTGATACGGTGTACTAGCAGCTTACCAATTAAGATACCATCTGTCAGTCTTAATATTGTCCAAGTTATCCAGACATATTTAAACAAAACAAATAAGTAAGATATTGGGACGAGTTCTCAGTCTCCTACTTCCTAAGGACATTGGAGTGAAGTGTTTGAAAGCTATAAAAGTGCCTTCTATTGCTATAGAGCCTTTTGCTATATTAGTTTATAAAGAAAGTCATAGGTTGAGGAGATAGTTTAGTCAGTACAGGGCTTTCCTTAAAGCATGAGACTTCAGTGCCCAGAATCCATGTAAAAAAAAAAAAAAAAAAAAGCCAAGCGTAGTAATGCATGTTTGTAATCTCTGTGCTAGAGAAGCAGAGGAGAGAGCCTACTCAGGGATTTCCACACCAGCATGAGTCCCCATTAAAGAAACTAGATAGACAGTATCCAAGCAATGACACTGAAGGTTGACCACCTCCTATCTCTGTATACACACACACACACACATACACACACACACACACACACACACACACACACACACACACACACAATGGAATAAATTGATGAAAAGCATTTGTGTGTTTAGTAGTATCATGTACAGATTCCATGAAATTCCAGGTGCCAGCTCTGTTCATAAATAGAGAAATGCAAATGGATGCTTCCAGAATATGGGATGAAGGTTAGAATATGACATCACCAGACTTGAGACTAGCAAGAATCCAGGTAAATTTGGATGACATTTGATACCTTCCCCTTAAAATTACATACCCATGACTCATGAAAGCATATTGTCAATAGAACTAGAACATTCCTTAAATATTAGCACAGGACTTGTAATGCCTCTACAAAGGAAGGCTTTTACTTAGGATGCCAAATGAAAGATAAAATAATCCCATAAACAGATATGCGTTTGTGTGTAGGGAAATAGTACCCTGACAAGAGTTTTCATTGACTGGCTAAGAACACTGGGGGCAAAGGGAACAGTGAGAAATTGCCAGTGTGTCCACAGTGTGGGTGAGGACAGAGAACCTGGAGCTTTCTCGTGAGCTACCCCACCTGGTGATCCTATCCTAAGTATATGATTTCCTTTTTCATTAGTAGCATTCTAATACAGATTTGGTGTACCAAATCAGCATTCACATTGGAAAGAAGATCTGCTAAGCTTCAAAAAAATCAGTTCTTAAGTATCTCCTTCACAGATCTATTTCTCAATGAAAATTTGTGATTTGCCTTTTTGGTTCACTATATAATATCTTACACATTAGCCATGAATGAGTCAGGCCTCTGTGAGCAAATGAACTCTCCCTAGGTAAGCTGACAAAGCTAAATCCTGTGTCTGTGTTGCAAGGCATCCTGGGAAGCTAGTCTTGACCTACTTTCTTACTACAATCCAAGCTCCCAGAACCCATAGAATAAATACACCTTAGCAGGTACACATCTTACTGGATTTTCTCTGAGAGGAGGTGCATTGTCTGAGCATTGTCCAAGGGTATGATTGAAGAAACAGGGAATTCCTTATGAAAAGGGAAGACAGTACACATTTTTGAGTCATGGTTTGTATAGTAATGGAGGTTTGAACCACAAGAATTACTGCGGAAATCATTTGATAGTTACCTCTGCAACTCAATGCTGAAACATCCACAAACACTTTCAGTCTAAGAAAGGAGAGGTGGCTGGATGGTAGTGGTGCCCACCTTTAATCCCAGCACTGGGGAAGCAGAGACAGGTAGATCTCTGTGAGTTGCAGACCAGTCTGGTCTACTAAGCAAGTTCCAAAACAGCCTCCAAAACTACAGAGAGACTCAGTCTTGAGAAAAAAGAAAGGAAAGACGAAAGAGAGAAAGAAAAAAAGAAAGAAAGAAGAAAGGAAAAAAGAAAGAAAGAAGACCTTTTGTATAACACAAAGTAGACAATAGTATGCATAATAGGAGATTTAGTTATGTGGCTTTAATAATTTAGACAAGGAAGGATATGTTACTTCTGAACAATGTATTATGTGCTAAGTACTATACTCAGCACTAAGCTTGTGCTAGCTTATTTAATTATCTTAGTAACCAGGAAGTATGTACTGTTATCATCCATTATAAATAAGGACTCACAGAAAATGAGAAAATCGTCCACAGTCCTAGAGGCTAACTAGGGGCATGAAGTGTGGCAGTTCCAGAACTCTCGTCTGTCACAGCTTGCTGTCTTATGATTGGCAGGTGGAAGCCACACAAGCTTTCAGGGAGGTGGGATGTTTACACAGAGCCTGGAGGAGGGCGAATGACATTTGGATCCATAAACATAGAAGGAAGCACATTCCTGGCAAAGCAAACAGTGTGAGGTGAAGCAGCGAGTCTGGCGTGCTTAGGCCTATTGTTTCCTTAGGAGCCAACAATAGTCCCTCGCCTTGGCATAAGGGCAAACTCAGAAAGAATAACTTAGCTACATAAAGAGCCAGAAGGAAAGGTCAAGTACGGGGGCCAAACAATGCTTGAATACAGTCTTTTGAACTTTCATTTCCACCATATGTATGAAGTCTCTCTATCCCAACCTTTAGGTGAATTATTGACTTAAAAAGGAGGCATAAATTGTATCAAGGCAAATCTCACTCTGGGTAGTTCAAATCACACCCTAAAACTGAGGCTGTAGCTTTAGGCAGAGTGCTAGCTTTAGACAGATTGTGTCTGTCTGTCTATAAATCTATCTATCTAATCTATCTACCTATCCACCCATCCATCCATCCACCCACCCACCCACCCATCAATCCATCATCTATCTATCACCTATCTCCTTTGTGTGATGCTAGGGATCAAAGCCAGGGCTTAATACATACCAGCCAAGTACATATCCACTGAGTTCCAGTTCAAGTCCTTGTCTCATTAGAAGATGGCATCTCTGTAAATTACTCAGGCTGACCTTGGACTTGTTCTGTAATCCAGGCAGGCTTTGCGTATGGGATTCTTCAGCTTTAGTATCCTGACTAGCTGAGATGGTGGGCATGTACCACTAGATCTGGCCAAAGAGTCAGATCTCTTCTATTGCTACAAAGCTTATCTCCCAAGATTTTAAGAGAGCAACCTGATCATAAGGGTATCAGTCTTCATGAGCAATCTCATTGCTCATGAGTAGTGGCATTGAGAATGAAGCTTTAAGAAATATTACAAGTAAACACATGCTGTTTCTTTTCACTGATTACTAATTTTCTTCATATCCCATTCCTGAATGAGTACCATTATTAAAAACTAGGAGAACTGAAGGACAAAGTACATGATGTATCAAAGCTAAGTTGGGACAAGTCAGTAAGTATGCTTCTGTTCCAGGGTGATATGGGCAGGGACTGTAGCATCTCCAGCCATAGTAGTCAGCCTGGGCTCATGTCCCCCAGAATCTAGAAGAAGGTGAGAAGTTAGTATGGAGGTGGCCCAAGAAATTCACATTCAAAGCAAATGTGATCCAGATGTTAGAGCCAGTGGACTGTCATCCTATCCATAGGCTCTACTAGGTAAAGAAGGCAGATCTTTGAACTTGGCTCCAAAGAGAATTTTGGTACAGATTCTCACAGTGCCATCTCCTATCTATGCAGTCTTCAGGAAGTTACTTACTTTGGTGAAGAACTGTCTGTTTATACAGTAAGTATAGATTATAATCCTATATTGAAAGGTCATTGAAAGTAACCAAGGGGGATGGTGTGAAGCACTTATCACGGTGCCTGCACATTGTAGTTACTCAAGAAGACTCTGCACTCCCTTCCCTGCCTTTCCCCTCTTCCTTCTGATGTCAACCACATCCTCACGACACACATCCTGATTGTGTGCTGTTACTAACTTACCTAGCTGGTCACAAAGGCAACTCTGAAAATCAGAGACTCAACCCTTCCCAAGGAGAAAACAACAACTAGAACTAAGTCTTAAAAGTAGAATTGACATTGGGGCCCATTAGAGACATGAAAAAAATGTTGCTAAGAAGAGGGAAATAAAACTAAAGGACCTCATGATGTTAAATGAGAAAAATATTCAGTCACCCTGAGATAATATTTGAGTAGTACTTATCTATCCAAGTAGCTACTCATGCCTCTGGCCAACACAGACCCAAAAAAGACTTCAGATAAAGAGTCTTAACTCTACTTTCTTCATCTAGAGTATATTAGTTACTGTTCTAGTGCTGTGATTAATATATATATATATATATATATATATATATATATATATATATCATGGCCAAGACAACTTATTAAGTAAAGCATTTAATTTGGGGACTATTTCAGAGGGTTAGAGTCCAATTTGTATTTACATTTCATTAGTTATTAAAGTATAGGAATGATTTTCTTTCTTTCTTTTTAATCTTTTTTATTTTATTATTTTTTCTTATTTTACATATTGATCCCAGTTCCCTCTCCCTCCCATGCCCTGACCCCCCTCCCACACCACCACCCACCCACCCACCCCCACTGCACAGGGAGGGTGATGCCTTCCATGAGGGATCATCAAAATCTGTCAAGTCATTTGGAGTTGGGACTAGGCCTTCCCTCCTGCCTCTAGGCTAAGGGGGTATCCCTCCATGGGGAATGTGCTCCCAAAGTCCTTTCATGCACCAGGGACACATCCACTGTCATAGGTCCCTTAATCTGTCCAAGCTTTCTAACTGAGACCCACATTCAGGGGGTCTGAGTTGGTAAAATGCTGGTTTCCCAGCTATCAGTTTGGGTGTCCATCAGTTTCCCTTTGTTCAGATCAGCTGTCTCTGTGGGTTTCTGTAGACTGGTCTTGACCCTTTTTCTTATCACTCCTCCCTCTCTGCAACTGGATCCCAGGAGTTCCACTCAGTGTTTAGCTGTGGGGGTGTCTGCTTCTATTTCCATCAGCTACTATGATGGCATATGAGTTAGCTATCAATCTCATTATCAGGGAAGGGCATATAAGGTAGCCTTTCCATTGTTGCTCAGATGATTAGATGGAGTCACCATTGTAGGTTTCTGGACATTTCTCTAGAGTTAGATTTACCTTCAAACCTATAATGGCTCCATCTATTATGATATCTCTCTTTTTTTTTTTTTTTTTTTGTCCCCCAACTCAATCTTCCTGATCCCACATGTTCTCCTCTCCTCCTCTTTCTCCTAACTCCCTCTCCACTCACTGCCTCCCCCCCCACTCCCAATATGCTCAGGAGATCTTTTCCTTTCCCCTTCTGTGAGGGATCTTGTATGAATCCCTTAGGTTCCTCCCTATATCCTAGTTTCTCTGGTGGTGTGAATTATAGGCTGGTGATCCTTTGCTCTATGTTTAAAACCATATATGAGTGAGTACATACCATGTTCCTCTTTTTGTGACTGGTTCATCTCACTCAGGATGGTTTCTTCAAGTTCCAACCATTTGCCTGCAAATGTCAAGATTCCGTTGTTATTTTCCGATGAGTAGTACTCCATTGTGTAAATCTTCTTTATTCTAGGAATGATTTTCAATGTGCAGGGGGATGTGTGTAGTTTATAAGTAAATACTATATCGTTATGTAAGGGATTCAAGCACCTAAAGATTTGGTTATGACAAGGGTCCTGGAATTATTTTTTCATTGATACCAAGGGCTGACAACATTACACTTAGGGAAAAGAATAATGAATAGTGTTAGCCCAGTTTGTCTCTGCATTTGGTAACTTTTATGTTAAATCTTTACCTCACTCATATCAGAAATAAGTAGTGTCTTTGTTAAATATAAATGTACTAAATGTAAAAAGAAAAACTATATGAAAAATTAGAAAAATTTCTAGGGACCTCTTTTTGTGAGGTCCCTAGACCTAGTATGTAAGTATGTAAGAAAGGACCAATAATCAGAAATCATATTGTTATAAATCATTAACTGAAAGACAAACAACCTAAGAATAAAATGTTCAAATGATATGAATACAAGTTTCCTAGAAGAAATGTCTAATAAATACAGGTAAAAATATGTGGCATTATCTGTTACCAGAGGCATAAAAGTTAAACTGCATAAAGATGTGTTTGTCTCTCTGTCAAACAAGTCAAACGTTAGGTGGTAATATGATTCTGTGTGACAAGAGGGCAGAAAATGAGATTCCTGTTCAATATGAATTGGGAAGTAAGGGAATGTCATTTTTTTGACAGGCAGTCTGGCAGAAGTTATCAATATTTAATATGAATGCATTCTTTCATAGATCAAATTTTCTAGAAAACATTTATGCAGAGACTAGGCACAGTATTTATAAGGAACCAAGCAAGATGTTAACTGCAGCTTTACAGTATCTGAAGATATGGCAGAAGACTGGACCCCTATTAAACTCCTATTATATGGGGAAGATAAAACAAGCCAGAACACATCCATCTTTGGAATATAAAAATATTTATAAATAATATATAAAAGCCTAGAAATCATAGTACTAGTGAAAAAAATTAGCACAATAATATCAAAACTACTACCCAGCAACTTCACAATAAACTTGAGCTACCTAGAATTTATCTTGATATGTGGAATAAAGCAGAAAAGCCCCTTTATTCTAAAATGGCAAGCTAGTTCACATATACATATATATATTTTAATAAACTAATATATATAGCTACATAAAATTATAAAGAGGGGAATTTGTTGTGGAATTTTAGATTAACTATGTAAACATGTGTTGCATTTGTTTATGTAGTGGAATATTAGTCTAACTATGTAAAGATGTGTTGCATTTACTTAATTATGTAAAGATGTGATGTTATTTTACCTTGCCTGCCTAAGTTACTTGATTAGCCTAATAAAAAGCTAAATGGTCAATAGCAAGGGAGGAGGTATAGGTGAGATATCTAGGCAGAGAGAGTAAGTAGGAGGAGGAATTTAGGCTCAGGAGGAAAGAGAAGGAAACACCAGGGAGAAGCCAAGGGCCGGCCAGACAGACAGACACAGAGGAAGCCGGAAAGCAGGGCATACAGAATAAAAGAAAGGTAAAAAGCCCCAAGGCAAAATTTAGATGAATAGAAATAGGTTAAATTAAATTGTAAGAGCTAATGGGACAAGTATAAGCTAAGGCTGAGCATTCATAATTAATAAGAAGTCTCCATGTCATTATTTGGGAGCTGGCAGCCCAAAGAAAATTCTAATTACAGGAATTTACATAATACAGAAAGTAATAAGGAATTGCAGATGACTTCTCATTCAAAACTATAGAACTCTCCAGGCAGTGATAGCCTACACCTTTAATCCCAGAAAGGCAGTGGCAGGCTGATCTCCAGATTTGAGGCCAATCTGGTCTACACAGTAAGTGTAGTAAGACACAGTAAGACAGCCAGGGCAATGCAGAGAAAACCTGTCTCAAAAAAAACCAGAAGAACCGTGACTCAAAAGGAAATAGAAGACATGTTCAAATACTGAAAGAGAAAAATATAGTTAATCTGGAATATTAAAGTTAGCAAAAAACTATTTTTTTTAAAAAATGGAGGTTGAATGTCTTACTTTTCTATTGTTGTGAAGAGACACCCTGACCAAGCAACTTGTATAAATAAACAAACAAATAAATAAATAAATAAATAAATAACAGCTAATTGGTAGCTTGCTTACTGATTCAGGGAAAGAGTCCATGATCATAGCCAGGTGTATGGCATCAGCAGGCAGGTGTGACATTAGAGAAGCAAGTAGCTGAGAACTTACATCTTAGTCCGCAAGTTCGAGGCAGAGAGAGAGCCTGAAACTAGGCCTGGTTTAAACATTTTAAAACTTCAAAGCCCACTCCTAGTGGAACATCCCCCCCCCCCCGACAAGGGCACATCCCCTATCCTCCCTAAAACCTTTCCATCAACTGGAAACCAGGCATTCAGACACAGGAGTCCATGGGAGCCACTCTCATTTAAGCCTCCACACTGAACTATTACCACTGCTAACACATTACATTACAAGAAATGTTAAAGGAAGGTATTTGGGCAGAAAATGTAGGAAGTCAGATGTGCACAAAGAAAAATTCCAAGAATGGTCAAAATGAAAACAAATATAAAGTATTTCCCCCCTATTTTTAATTCTTCTGAAAGAGAATTCATTTTGGTTTTAGCCAAAGCAGAAGTGATGTGTTGTGGGGTTTATAGAACACATGCTACACACTTTAGACAATAGCATGGTAGTAAGAGGAATGTGTTGAAAGTGGATGCTTTCAGATTCTCCCACAATAAAAGAAACCTTAGAATGTTACTGAAAGTTAGGCGAATAAGAGATGAGTTTTTAAAGCATTAGAAAGACAACCATATATACACACAATACTAAATAAATAAATAAATCCAATAAGCCATGTAATAATTTTAAAAATCCCATCTAATGAAAAAAGGACAAACAAGAATAAGGAACAACAACAAAAAAGAAGAAGAAAGACAAATATCACTATTGTAAATTTAGATTCAGTACTATTGATGATTATATTATTTTCAAAGACACTGAAGTTACAAACTAAAAGAGACCAACCAAAAAAACAAGACCTAAATAGAGTATTTCCAAAGGAAATGAATTTTAGGTTGAAAGATCAAAGTTACACTAAGCAATGAACAAAAGACCCTGGAGTGACAATATCAATCCCACACAGACTTCACAAGAAATGATATAACTAGAGATAACACAGAAATATCATTACCCAATGATAAGGATCCTAATTTGTGAGGAAGACACAACTCTAGCCAGTGACATGCTCATTGGGAAGATAGAATGGTCCTCAATGTGGATGTGGTAACAGTGAACCTTCAAAACGTGTGGTACATGTGTATGTAGAGATGTAGTAGCACTGAGGAGAAAGATAAACACAATCCTCACTGGGGAATCAACTTTCCTTTCTCAATGACCACAAGGGAGTACACGGATAATCAGCAAAGACACCCAGACGTGAGCACTTCTGTCTAGTTAATGACTACAGACTATTTTATCCAACAAGAGCCCTGAGTGTGGGATTTTCAAATGTGTATAGAACATTCAGATTGACCATCTTCCAGACTCTGAAGTAAGCCTAAATAACAGGCTGAAAATAAGTAAAGTCAGACAAATTATTCTTTTGACTACAAAAGAATTTCTTAAAAATCAAAAAGTTATCTGGGGAATGATTCAAAATATGGAAATTAATATTAGATTACCCTTCTAAGAACAAAATATCATATAATTTACTTAGGCCTTCTATTCTGTGCCCAGGATAGGTTTTGGGTATTCTCTTCATCAATTATATACATGTTTTTAAAGTTTATGACAGGTGGTGGGATGGGGTGGATTCATTTCCTGGGACTAGGCAGAGAAATGCCTGTGGTCTTGCCTTCCCTTGGTGTATTTTATTTTGTGATATGAATTTCTTAGATGACTGAGGACCACTGTCCTCAGTGTAATTGTGTACATGTGTAATTTATCCCTTGGCGTTTCTAGCACTTCCAACTGTAGTGGTTAGGCTGGGGCAAGTCTAGGGTAATTTCTACAATAACAATGAAGGATTTTTAAAAATCTAATTTTGCCCTGTTCCATTGTTATCTAACATAACAATAACGGGTGAATCATAGTGAACAAGACACTTGTGGGCAACTCAATTGTCTGAGGTGATGGTAAAATCCTAAATCCTATTTCATGTGTCCTTCTTAACACACCACCCTGCCTAGCAGACATTTTTGTCTCTACCATACCGACATTAGAAATCAATGGCTGATTGTGAAGAAAAAGTGGCAGGCAGGCTTCTCCATGCCACACCTTAGCCTAATCATCTTGGAGATGGAGTGCTGAAATGCCCTCTGATGCAAGAATCATCATACCACCCCCTTGATGGATGTCACGAACTGGCCAAGAAGCACCACATTCTATCCACCTTCTTTCTAAGTGATTTTTCACTCTTGAGGAGCTTTTGACTCAAAGCCCAAAGGTCACTCAAAGGACAAGGGCACCTGGGGTACCGAGTGCAATTGGAGATATAACTGTCTTCTTTTGGCATCCTAACGATGAAATTTAAGTTCCAGGAGTGAGACAGTTCCCTTTGGTGACCTTGCCCTGTGATTAGTGCAGCAGAGAAGGGGCCTGAACTACATCGGAAGGATGACCTCCATGCTGAGGATGGATCATCATGAGTGATAGCCAGAGGCAAGGCTGTCCTGATCAACATAAAGGGGGACTGAAGGACAGAGATGGTATGGTCACAGAGACACTGTGGTGTGCTCTTGGGAGGAGATTCGAATGACTACAAGGTCTTTTTGAAGAGGACATCTTAGGGGCCTGGGACTTTGGTGTTTTGACTGGTAGAGCCTGAGCCAAAGCCAGGGCTTAACATCACTTTAGGCCTCCCATTTTCTTGGTGTGGCCCACCCTCTTTCACCTGTTGATGATCTGCTTCCTCTACCTGAGAAACCTCTGCATGACCCAGGAGAGCCCCCTAATTTCTCTCTCTCTCTCTCTCTCTCTCTCTCTCTCTCTCTCTCTCTCTCTCTCTCTCTCTCTCTCTCTCCTCTCCTCACACACACACACACACACACACACACACACACACTCACACACACACAGCTGCCTCTTCTCATAGCTAATGGTTATGCAGAGGGAAGGGGGGGGTGATACTTAAGATCACTAAAGTGCTTTTTGTACAGGCAAGATCATCGTAGAGCTGAGCCCGGCATCTGCTCTTCTGCCAGTGTGCTGTTCCTATCAGCATCCTGGCCGAAATACACAAAAGTGTCACTGTCAAGGGAAGTCTCATGGCCCAAGATGTCAGTGGGAAAACATGCTCCCTCTGGCTGAACTGGTTCAGTGGACAAAGGTGATGAAGCCTAAGAAACAGGAGATGGGGGTCAGGGACCCTGGGTTTGAGAGCTGGCTTCATCGTTTGCTGCGTGGTTTGGGTCAAATCTGCCAAATTGATTTTAATGTCTAAATCTGGAGAAATTGGTTTCCCTCTGGTGCACTATGGAGAGGAGGCTGGGTGACAGTTCTCCGGTGCTTGGAAGTTGAAAAATCCCTATGCACACAGTGTTGCCCTCGCGTGTTATGCTATCAGCCCTTCTCTACACCGTACTCAGATGTGCAAAATGAATGCAGTATTTTATTTTTGTTAACTGACCCAGTCTTCCCCAGAGGTTCTTATCCCTCTGGAAGTGACACCAGCAGTTGCCTCAACAACTTTGATGACAGCACATTGGTTGAGATTCAAAATGCCTTATCTGCTTACTCACCCAGCCTCTTATGAAGTGGGTGACAACAGAGCCTCCAACTTATAAAAGTGAAAACAGACTTGAAATATGCTAGTTAGCAATTTCCCAGCCTCTGACTACTCGAACAGTTCCATAGCCATTTTAAAACAGCACTCCCCTCAAGAAAATCTTTAATAAGTTTTTTTTTCTCCCTCCAGCTGTCCAAGATGAACTATGGATGTTGGGGGGAGGGGGTGTGCAGTGACTCAGATAGGCCATGTCTTGTAGAGGCTTGTAGAGGCCATAGGCTTGTAGAGGCAATCTCCCCACTGGCCCCTAGGGGATCTTTAGAATATGGTACCCCTGTCTATTGAACCTTTCTGGTCTGTGTGGAAGAGCCTGGGGTGGCTCATAAGCAGCTGCTCTCGGTCCCCAGGGACTGATTCTGCACCACCTGTTTCTTACTGGTACTCAACAGCCCCTAGGACTGGCTGAGAAAACAATTCCTTTTCAGACAAAAGGACCCTTCGTGCAGCCCCAACTGTGACAACATCTAACACAAGATCACCACCCAGCTCCACCCTGCCCAGAGGCAGCACCCCATCCATTCTAGCCCTGTACACCCTTTGTATACATATAACAAGTCTTCCTCTGTCCTGCCAGCCAGCTCCCAAATAACCACTCAGAGACTAGCTCTATGACTTAAATTAACCCATTTCTATATTTACGAATGTGTCTCATGGCTTGTCATCTCATCTCCTACATGCCATACTTCCTCCTTGTCTCCTCAAGAGACTCTGTCTTCTTTCCAGCATTCTCGTTCTCTATGCTCCAAAAATCCTGCCTAGCTATCTGCTGTTGAGCTTTTTATTAAACCAATCCCAGTGACTAATCTTCTCAGTGTAAAGGAATGTTCCACAGCACATACAAGTAATAGTTTAGGGTGTCTGGGATCAGAAAACAAAGCATAGACCCTGCTACCTTAATGGAGTTGACATTCCAAAATCCCTGTGACAGTGGAGGGGGTTCCTGCCCAAGGCTCGCTCTCTCTCTCTCTCTCTCTCTCTCTCTCTCTCTCTCTCTCTCTCTCTCTCTCTCTCTGTCTCCATCTTCCTCCCCCTCTCCCCCTCCCCTCCCCCTCTCCCTCTCCCTCTCCTTCTCTCTCTTCCTCTCTCTAGTGTATTCTCCCCTGGAGAAGGAAATCCAAGGAAGTCATTAGGGATGGAAAATGTCCTTTCTCCTCACTTGTAAGCCTACTGTTCTGATAATGAGGCAAAGAAAGTAGACTGGGAGCAACAATTGACCTTTTGTTCTGGAGGTCCAGTCCCAGGGTTCAGTGTTGCAGTTATAATGTTAACAGAGAACAAAAGATTTAAAAAAAAAAAAGAAAGAAAGAGAAAAGAAAAGGAAAGAAAGAAAGAAAGAAAGAAAGAAAGAAAGAAAGAAAGAAAGAAAGAAAGAAACTATCCCTTAACTCGGTATCACTAGTCAGGACAGAAACACATCAAATGATGGGGTTCCCTATTCATTCCAGCATATACCAAAGGGCCATCACTTTTAATGGGCTCTTGTAACTCACACTGTACTTTTTCATAACAATGACATTGTTACGGTTTGAATATAAAATGTCTCTCATGGGCTCATGTACCAGAGACTTGGACTGCAAGCTGATGGCACTCTGGGGTGGCAACTAGATCCTGAGGGATTTGACCTAATGGATGGATGCCCCATGCCCATGGATTCATAATATGATGGTATCATCAGGAGGTGGCAGGTGGTAGGAAGTCGGCTCTGGTTGAAGCTATGTCTTGCTCTACGTTCTTCCTGTCATGGCTTCCTGCTACACACCCCTGCTGCTGTGAGGTTCTGATTCATTTGGACCCAACATGACCAAAACTGTGAGCTGAAATAAGTAACACTCCCTTTACATTGTTCTCCCTGGAAATTTGCCTACAGTAATGGAATCTAACTAACACAGATACCCAGTGAGCCCTCTATCCAATGAGCAAATTGCCTAGTAGAGAACACACCCCACATGACCCGTGCCAAGGAATACAGTCTGCAGGACAGAGATGACAGTCTACTTACACGTCCACAAAATTGTCTTCAGCCTGTATTGCACCTACACAGAGGAGCGTGCCCAGGGACTTTTCTTGCTTTGGAAGGCAGCGAGAAGTAGCTCAAACAACAACCAAAACTGACCCATCAGTTCCTGAGCTAGAGAGAGGAGTGTGGAGTTAAGACTGTCTGGAGTTCTTCCTGGAAGAGCTGTAGATTGAGATAAGCAAAGGAAAGAAGGCAGAGGGCAGGAGCAGCAGCGGGCATGGGCAAGAAGGCAGGAACAGGCATGCATGCTCAGGGCTAACAGAGAGGCCAGGATAACCCAGATAAAACAGAAGGACGTGAAGCCAAGTAGGAAAGAGGCCCTTATGAAAGGCCTTGGAAACCAAATACAAGAGTTAGGCTTTGAACTGAGTCTTGTGTTTTGTTTTGTTTTGTTTTGTTTTGTTTTGTTTTGTTTTAGCTATAAATAGAGTCAAATACTGTCAAATACAAGTTCATTTCCTACTGCTGTTGACAGAAGTCTAACTTCATTGGTGGGCAGCTTTTCTCCTCATGGTAATTCAAGAACCCAGAAACTTCTATCTCCAAGGCTGGCACCTCAGTTTTGGTGTTTGCTTGTAGCTGGTGTTCCTCCAGAGCTAGTCATTTTTTTTTTAATATCCTACTCAAATTATCGCTACAGCTCAATACATGAAAGATAAGAAAACGCTGGCTGGCCATGTGGCAAGGGAGGAGGGAGAAATTCTTAAGGCACTGGGCACATGTCTGCTCACATGAAGTCCACTGGGGAACTACTGTAGCAGGTCTCAGCACTCACTCTGTCACCTCATCATTCCAGCACAAATAGGGAAGCTTAGGCAAGATGAATACCAGCTGTGAATAGACAGTGTGGATGGAGGTCACATGTCATACTGTGAAGCACCAGTGACAGCTGATGGCTGCAGAATGTAGAAGAAACATTTGCAAAAAGAATGGTAGGGTTAGATGAAGGGACCAGTCTCAGGAAAAGAACAGAAAGGATGCTCAGTTAATGTACTAGGGGCAAGGTCATTGCAGGGTCTGTGAAAGAGGGATGAACATGAACAGCAGGCACTAGACTGAGGGACGCAGTCCCACAGAAGGAAGAAAAGATGAATTCTGTGAAAGAGATTCACTCTAAATGATCTCAACTCTCTTCAAGTGACTGTGACCTCAATTTGTAGGACCATGCCCCCACCCCCACCACCACTGTCCTCGGGATGATAAATTGAGAGGGCATTGGTCCACAGGTCTTGGAGTGATACACAAAATAAACTAGTATCATTCTAACCTCAGATTGGCCTTGATCACTTCAGATACCAGGGAACCAATGCTATGTTTCTACAAGAGTTTCAGAGACTCGGCTCCTTCTATGACTGTGAAATCTCATGCAGCGTCTCTACCTGCCGTTAGCACAGAGTCTCCATCTGGTAGGTGTGGCTAGTAAACATCAATAGTCTTTCATGAATCTAAATGCTCCACAGTTCACTCTTGAACTACACTGAACAAATGGCCCCACTGAGTAGTTGGTTTTATTGCTTTTAGGTATCTTCTCCCTACCAGAATCCCCACCCACAGCCCTATACACAAACAAGCCCTCCCAGAGAGGGCATCTCTCTCCCCTGGGTTTGGTGACTAATGTTTGATTCAGATGTACTCTTGTTTGAGTGTCATTTTTTCCTAATAGCACATCCACCCATTCTTCCACGTCAACCTGGGGAGATGACTCATCTGCCGTTTGCTGTGGCCCGGCTCCTCTCACCTCCTCACCCCTCCCCCCCCCAAGATTGTCTGAGCTGGGATGAGCAATAGAGAGAGAACTCATCTCAAGAATGATGGAGCTCCAAGCCAAATATCCAGTGACGAGAGGCCCAGCCTTGAGGCAGGTTGAGGGGATGGGATTGGGGTCTGTGAGAAGTAATGGTCAGTGAGGGAGAAAGGTTGAGAAAGGCCAAGCCCAGGAGGGCAACCACAACCTGGCTAAACCCTGTGTCTATGATGTACTCTGGGCCTCCCTCAATCCTTGCTAGGGCCTCTCCATGATACCCACAACTCCTGAGTAGGCTCAGTTCCATGATTCATTAAGTGTTTTCCCACGGTGGCTCTGAGGACTAGAACAAAGGGCAATCCAAAGTGCATCCCTGTAGGATGACTTGGCAGCAGAAATCACACAAAGGTGACTTAGGAGTCACAGTTACAGGAGAGATTTACAGGCTGCCAGGGATCTGGTATGACCTGCCCTACTGAAACGTTCACCGCCTGAGGATACACCAGCTCACCAATCTAAAAGGTGGAGAGATATCTCAGCTCACCAGCCTGAAAGAGAAGGGAAGGAGAGAAAAGGAAAGGAGAGGAAAGGAAAGGAGAGGAAGGGAAAGGAGAGGAAGGGAAAGGAAGGGAAGGGAAGGGAAGGGAAGGGAAGGGAAGGGAAGGGAAGGGAAGGGAAGGGAAGGGAAGGGAAGGGAAGGGAAGGGAAGGGAAGGGAAGGGAAGGGAAGGGAAGAGAAGGGAAGGGAAGGGAAGGGAAAAACACAACCACACATTCCAGAGCTGGAAGGAAAGTTGGAATAAAGAGAAGTCAGTAGTGACAGGTCTATAAGCTCAGCTTCTACTTCCGGTTTCTCTTCCTGATCCCCTGGATCCCACCTTCTGCCAGAGAATTAAAAAGGCACATGTTGGCCAGGAAACTTGAAGGTAGGGAAAAGAAATGGATAACACCATCCTGGGATCCCAGGCCAGTGCAGGTGACTCCCGGCTTGCAGGAAAGCAGGCTGTCCTTGTCTCCCACTTGACACAAGCAAACCTACCCATGTCTATATTTTCTCTGCAAGTACACCTCCTATTCAGATCCCTTTGCATCCCTAGCCCCAAGCAGCCTGCCTTTGTGACGTCTCCTAAACATGAACAATCACTAAGATGTACACAGAGGAAGGAAACCCAGTGGAGCCTTTTCCATGTGACTAACTTCCTGCTACTCGTGCTCAGAAGTGCCCCTCTTGCCTGTTCCCCATCACCTTCCACTATTAGCAGAAATGCTATGGAATGAACTGCTGCACCAGACACATCATTTGAATTCAACATGCATCACCACTGGCTGCTCCATATGATCAAGTCAGTTGATCTGTGACTCAGTATCTCCCTTTACAAATTGAAAAGGACAGTGCCCATCTCTCGAAAGCTTTATGAGAAGGAAAGGAAATAGCACACAAATAGTTTAGAACCTGTAAACATAGAGATGGAGCTCAATAAATACCCATTCTTTTGTCTGGTTGCATATGCTACATCTATGATTTTGTTTTTTAATCACAGTGTCAGAATTGATTGTGCCTTTCCAAATCTCATTGTTCTAGCTCCCAGATATCATACCATCGACATTCACCATATGTACAAATACCTCCTATGTGTATCTACTTCTTGGTCAGCCTCATTTCAAAAGGCCTAGAAACTTGTAGCTTCTGTGGTTCTCTCCAAAATGGCAAGGATCCAAACCAGATCACCCTAAATCACCATTTCTACCTCTAGACTCCTTTATTTACAAGGCCTAATGGAGAAAGGATGGAGGAGGTGGCAATGTGCCTAAAAACAGTCAGAAAGACTCTGTACTTGCCTGCAGACCCAAAGGAACATGCTTGGTCCCTCTAATAATTTATCAAGTTGGGATTTCTAGGGATTGCTGCAGCGGGGTCTCCCATCCTGCCCACTCTTCCTATGAAATAAATTTTTCATCATTCATCAAGAGATGACCTGTCTGCAATGTTGAATGAGCAAGACAAGTTGGTACCAAGATGGGGTAGTAAGAAAGCCAGAGAGTAACAGATCCCTCAGATTTTGTTCCTTCATTTCTTAGTGGTTTTTCACATTTAAGAGACTAGTGAAAAGGATAATGGAAACAATGGAATTAGAGTTAGCAGTATTCTAATAAAGAAAATAGGGACACAGGCAGACTTGTGACTATGGCAGCCATGATGCTCTGTAACTTCCAAGGTTAAGTCAACAAAGATGCGTGGCTTCTTCCCAGTTGTCTTTTACAATTGTCATCTTTACTGTTAAAGCATGAAGAAGATCTGGATTTCACAGTCCAGGAAAGCTAGGTACCAGAGCAGTGTTCCTGAGAGGAGAGGCTGGGCTCATTGTCACCTTGTGAAGTCTGGCCTCTTCTCTATTAGCAGTTTGGTCAACCTCCAGGTCACCTGACCACAATCTCTATGAAACACAATACTGAATAAGTGAGAACCATATACTTAGACAATGCTCCTGTCTTTGCTAACCTCAGTGGCAGTTGCCCTGCAGCAGGGAGAATGTTGTCCTGTTGCCAGGACCTCCCACCTGTACTCCCAAGAATCATGCTTGCGTAGGAGCTGGTAAAGAACCTCTATCCTTGATCTGACCTATGTTCACGCCACAGACATCTGTCCCCGAGGAAAGGGAAGAGAAAGAATGCCTCTTCCTCATAACCAGCTTTTATGTCTCAGCAAAACCCTGTGGTATTCCAATCCAGGGAGGCAAAAGCTGAGATTTGACTGAGGCAAAAATGAGCTCACCAGGCCAGCATCTGGTGGTGAGATATGCTGAGTTCTGCACTGAGAAGACAATGGGACCCTAGTCTACCAGGGGGACACACACAGTAATAAAGTCAGGACCTCCAAGGTTGGATGTACTCATTCTGTCTAAACCACAACTGAAAAAATAAGGTAGAAAGAGATGTGGCTTACCAAGGACACGCCCCTGGAAAAGTTCAGCCACAAGATTTGTTCTAGGCCTCCTCTTGGTCCTGTTGACCTACAGTCTTTCTGAACAATGTCACAAGTGAAAGGGTGTGAGGATGCCTGAGATACCATCTGCATCTGCATCTGCATCTGCTTCTCACACTGGCTGGACCCTTTAGAGCCCACAAGGACTTACTGAAGATGGGGATACCAGGTCCCTCCTTGGAGAATCTTATTTCCAAGGACTGAAACTTGAGGGTCAGTTGGACTTTTCTTACTTTCAGACTAGAGGGCTTCTGTAGCTACATGTTGCCTTCATACCACAATATTTCAGATGAAAGCAACTAAGAAGACTTAAGGGATAGGCCAGAATTGCGTAGCTGTTTCATGTTGCATGTGCCCCACATGGTCATGCTAGCCACAGAATGGACCCTGATTCTCTCAGCAGTCCCCTACAACCACATACTATCCTGTGAATCCTTCCTAAGAGGGTCCTACAAGAGGAGCTCTGTGAACATTCATTTCCCAGTACTAGCTCTGGAGTGAAGCTGAAACCCATTGTCTAAATACATCCATCTATTGTCTATGTAGTCCAAGGTCTACTGAGTCCACAGGTGTAGATCATGGATACATACATTACCACCACATCTGTGATGCCAAGGACTCTAGGAGACATTTCTCCATCATCTTGCTTCTCTACAAGGCTGAAGTTATTAGGATTTGATTTGCTCTTGGGGCATCCAAGAAGGAAGCATTTCAGAAAGTTTATTCGAAAATAGGATGCTAAAACAGCAGATAGAACTTTTAAGCGCTGGGTCAGAACAGCTATGGTTTGATAGAGAAGACAGGCAAGAAGATCAAAGTGAGAAGTCTGAGTAGCCCAGTGGAATTACAAGAACATGGAAAATGGGTCTCTGTGGTAGGGAGGTAGCAAGAGACTATCAAAGGCAAGCTTTGTCTCTCACACCTGAGTCTTGCCCTATTGGAATCACCTCTCCTCATCCCAGCTGCAGAGCCAAATGGGGGCATTTACACACTGTTGTAGCTTGAATCTTCAGCTTCCCCTGATGTTCATGTGTTAAAGGCTTGGCCATGGGATTGGCATTGTTGGAAGCTGGTGGAGCCCAGTGGCCTCTTTAAGCCACTAGAGGAAAGCCCTAGAAGGAGATATTGGGGGTTCAGATCCTTTTTCTTCTCTCTCATGTGTCCCAGACATGAGGTGAACAATCTTGTCACCCTCTCCCACCATTGTTCTCTGCCACAGGTTCTGTGTGTCACTGACAGAAACCTGTGAAATTATGAACCAAAAGGAACGTGGTTGCCTTAGAAGAGTTCAGGGATAGGCCAAAATTGCATAGATGGTTCATGTACCACACTACAGTCATGGAAAACTTATTGTCATACATATAACACACTTATGCCACCTCTGGTCCCTCTGACACTAGTCCAGAGAAGTGGGGAGACACTGAGTGAGCACTGGGAAATGGAATCTGGAGACTTATGCCCACGGGAAAGGGAACACCTGGGATCTTATTAGGAGCAGCAGCAGCATATATATAGTTAACTGGGTGCTTACTAATTCTCTGGAAATGAATCCCCTTGGACATGGATAGTGTCGATGTATCTCACATAGACTTCTCAGCTGCAGTGGCTAATACTGGGGATTTCCTTGAAGAACATGCAGTGTTGGAGACAGGCCAGCTTCAAAGGTTGTTTTATTTTGTTTCTGGTGCAAAACTTGAAGGCAATTCCATCCAACCATCCATCCTCACATACAGGTGCTCTCAACCCAGTGAAACTGCATCCCCACTTCAGGCTTAATTATTTGGTTCTTTGTGGCAGAGGTGGGGGTGGGGGTGTTAGGGACAGGGGTGAAGGTGGGGAGGCCCTTCTTTCTCACAAGCATTCAATGTTAATTTTCCAGAGTCATATCCTCCCACCCTCTGTGAAGAATGAGGAACGGAAATCCAGCCAGCATCCATCCTGCACCTCAGGAGCAAATTTTCTCTATCCTCCATGAAATGTTTAAAGGATACCCTGCTAAGGGGTGGTAGATTGCATCATCTCCAAAGATGCCCCCAAAGATTTGGACTAATAGCCTACCAGTCTCATCTTTATCAGAATGCTAGGATGGCAAAGATGGAGCTGACTTAGGGAATCATCTCACCCGGAGGACAAAACCACAATGCTCACAGAGGCAGATAAAGCAAAAGTGATTCAAGCCAGATGGGGACTCTTGTGACTCAGAGTTTGCAATTCATCCAAGAAATAAAATTCAAACAGTTTAAGACTTTGTGCAGTTGAACTCCAAATCCCTTGGCCTTTCCTCTCAAGTCAAGTGTATTCATTTCCTAGAGCTTCCATAACAAATGGCCTCAAATTTGGTGGCTGAAACAATGAAAATTTATTCTTTCCTAGTTCTACAGGTCAGAAGTCCAAGCTCAAAGACGGCAGGAGGACCATGGCTTCCCTGGAGGTTCAAAGGAAGACTCCTCTTCCTTTTCTCTTTTGATTTTTTTGCGGTCTGTGTTCTCTGTGGACTGTGGCCATGTAACTGCAGTCTCTGCTGCGGCCCCCATGTCATCTCCTGCCTGTCTTGGAAGGATGAGTGTCATTCTATGTAGGATTCACCTGCATATTCCAGAATGGCCTCATCTGGAAGTGCTCTTGACTATCTTGCAATGACCCCTGTTTCTGATTATGGCCACATTAACTGATGAGGACATCAGCTAACCATCTGAGGGTCAGCAGACAAACTGGTCCACTAAGAATGGAGTAAAAAAGCAAACAGCTGAACCACACTGAGACCTGCAGGTGGATCTCAGCAAAGTGACTTCCCTTAGTCCCATTTCTAAGGCTGATTCACATCAGAGCTTGCTCTTTGCCTTTCCTGGCTAAGAGGCTCCTTAAATCTTAGGGATAGGCAGGAATCCTAACCGCTTTGACCTGTTACAATCCTTACTCATATTCTGGCTTTGTGGGGACCTTGTATGAAGTAGAAACTCATCCCTTTCCATGGAGTTGAACCTCTTCCTTAGTTTCAATCCCTTCCCCCACCTGCTGTGTTTCTGGCTGTCATCTCTTCCCTCATAATGTTCTGAATTCTACAGATCCATGGTACTCCTTCTCTAGCTCAACTCTAGAGCTAGAGTTTCTCTAGTTCATGTTTCTCAAACTTCTGTCTTCCTCTGCATCATCCATTGGGAGGCCTTGTTCAAGTGGAGCTCCATGTTCAGTTTCTGATGCAGTAGGCTCGGAGGTGGGGATGAAAGTGTATGTTTTTATCTGGGGAAATGATCAGTTGGTTCAGAGGCATGATGAAAACCACCATCCTAACTCCATTCTCCATGCTCTCCAATGACTTTCCTTTTAATTGTCTCCCATCACATCTAGCTTGCCTCCCACCTACCTCTAGCCCTTTCATGGATCGCTTATCAGATATCCTGCACATCAGATTTTTACATTACCATTCACAACAGTAGAAAAGTTGCAGTTATGAAGTAACAATGAAATAACTTTATGGTTGGGGGATCACCACAACATGAGGAACTGTATTAAAATGTTACAGCATTAAGAAGGTTGAGGACCACTGATCTTTTGTCTCATCTCAAACCAGCCAGAGGAACTATGTTGATTTATTTCAGTCTTACACATAAAGATTCTCACCTACCCATCCCATCCCTTGATGGCCATCTAAAACCTTTCCTCCCTTTCCCCACCTCCTACTTCTCTAAATCAAAGCCAAGGACACCCAAATCACCAGGTTTACTCAGACACTCTGAGAAAACAGGAAAATCCAGTCCCGAGCTGGGGAAATGGCAGGCACAGTGACAAGCCTGATCTTTGTTGGATTGTCCTACTAGATGTCTAAAGTGGGTAATCTGGGCTGACTCCAGTATGGCCCGGAAGATTACAGAGGAAACATCCAACCCCATCTTCAACTGCCCATGCACCTCTGTCCTTGTCAGCCCCACAGCAACTCTCCCCCAAGGGTGAGCCTCCAGATGCCAGCAGACCATCTTCCCAGGACATTGAGCAACACTTGGTGAAGGATTTCCAGCATTCATGTGCTCCCCAACAGCCTGCAAGACATTTTCTCTAAGGAATTTCAACACACATAACTAGGGCTTTGTTCCACTGTGAATGAGGGCTTGTCTGGGTGCCAGGGTTTCACCACACGGGAGATTAACAAACATGAGCTGAACCTCTTAGCAGGCATAGTTCAGTCTATGATCTTTCTTAATACTATGCACAAATGTCAAACCACTCTCAGAAAAAAAAAAATGGGAGGGGGTGCCGGGCCCATTCACAGACCTAATTAATGTAGATGGTCTGCCTTTAGAGATCCTCTTAACATCAAGTGACCATTGTCAATTTTGCTGAAGTCGATCTGAGCAAAGGGTAGCAAAGGGCTGTCGTCACTGCTCTGATAATGGTGTGTTGATACTCAGGAGTTCCTCACACATTTCCCTGCTGCCCTCATATGTGGATTTTTTTTAAATAAGATGTCAAATGTTTGTGGTTATAGTTCACATAAAACTCGTGTCCCACGAGATCAATTGACTTCTATATGAATGGCTTGGGGAGCCAATTGGAAAGGAAGAGTTAACCTAGTACTGAGTTCATTGCACACAAGGACTCAGTTGAGGATGGGTCAGAGGGTTTCCTTGGTTGCCCACACATTGCTATGTGGTCCTAGATGATTTAATAAGATATCTGTATTTGTTTTCTAGGGCTGTCATAAGAAAAAGTGTGGACCTTAGTGGCATAACAACAACAAAAGAATTTCCGGAAATGAAAAGTTAAAAGTGAGGATTTGGCCAGGATTGATCTCTCCCGAGGCCTCTCTTCATGGCTTAATGATGGCTGCCTTCCCTTCATCTTCACATGGTCTCCCTTGTGTATATCTATGCTCTAATCTTCTCTTCTCCTAGGGGTATTTGTTACTGAATCAAAACTCAACTACATAAACTTATTTCATTGAGATGTCCTTTATAACTGCAAATATAACTGCATCTTGAGTACTGAGGGTTAGGACTTCAGCATACAAATTGGGGATCCAATTCAGCCCATAGTAATATTCATATAATCCATTTACCACATTTCCCTGACTTGAAGACACATGTTAATTCAGATTTGTCTTTTAACATTTGTGAAGTCAAGCCCCATCTAACAAAAATCTATAGTGTTCAAAGTTTGATTTTTCAGGCACTTTTCTTTGTTAGCACTCCATAAAGTAACAAATAATGTTTGAGATATAATAAATTATAGTAATCCTCAATCTTCCTCTATGCTACATTAGATAATATTTTAATTCCTGTTTTATAAATTAGAAAGTTGAGGTAAATGTTACCAATTACTATTGCTTATCGGGTGAACTCACAAGCGACATGTATGTACCTGAAGAACACAGTGCCCTAAGCATGTACTCCTAATGGCAGGGCCACCCCCAGAGTAGTTTGTGACCCTGATGCTTCTCCATTATGGGCAAATATCTTCAGTCTAACAAATACAATGAAAGCTTACCCACTTCTCTCATGGCATGCATGATTCTCAATTGTTTACCAAATATAAGCTTGGAGTATAAAGAGTCTCCTCGTTTGAATGACTTTTTGTCAAGTACAGGAAGACGACAGGTAGCAAATAAGTGCATACCAAGGTATTGAACATTGGTGTGACACTTGTTACAGAGGTGATATGAGAGAGGAGATGAGAGCTCTGAAAGGGTGGACATTGTTTCTGGCTGAGTAATGTGGAGGTTAGCAACTAAGAGGGGAAGGCATTTAGCTGAACTTGAATGTAAGTGTCTTAGCTCATTTTCTGTTGCTAAAACTGAATACCCAAGACTAGTTAATTTACCAAAGGTAGTTATTTATTTAACTATGCTGATTGTAAACCCCAGCTGGAGGGGTCATCTCCCTTTCTCCTAATACCCTTTGTCCTGTTTGCAAATGATTTAGAGCAACATCAGGTTTTACTCCATGAACGACCTCCTTCCTTCCATCCCATCTCTAAATTCCTGAAATCCTTTCTCGGCTCCCCCAACCCCCAGCAGCAATCTTGTGTGTGTCCTGGAGTTTATCCAGTGATATTTTGTAACCTAAGCTACAGAATTCTGTGATTTTTATATAGCCAGGTCACTGTTGAAGTGAACCACTTCCATCCAGAACCACAGCTAAACAGAAAGAAGGAGCTAAAGGACCCACAAGCACATGGGGGGAGTCATTCCCCAGCAAATTTCCAACTTCAGTGGTCTGATCAAAAATGGGTTATTTGAACCCGGGTTCTCTGGATCTGACACCCTCACACAAACAAATGGGCACATAAAATAAAAATAAATAATAATAAAAACAGGTTATTTGCCAGCTCAGAGCTGCCACCTGGAAGGGATCAGAAGCACATGCAGGGGAGGGGGCAAAGTGACCCCACTCTGCTGACTTTCACTAGCCCCCAAGAGCCAGCCAATCTGTACCTGTTCAGACACTAGTATGGTATCTATTATTTTACTGCATAAGACTCCAGAGTGGAGGTGTGACCATCAGAGATTAAACACAGAGCCACAATCCTACCTGTGATAGCATGGTACTCAGCACCTTACTGGGCATACAGTAATAGCCACATAAATGCCTACAGCATGGTAAGGCTCAATGATAGCAGTTTGGTGTTTGCAATGAGTGCCCTTTATTTCTGATCTTGAAGTTAAATTCACCCCACTTAGGGAAGCACACAAGCTTTTCTCTCTTTTTTTGTTTTTTTTTTTTTTGTTTGTTTGTTTGTTTGTTTTGTTGTTGTTTGTTTTGAGACAGGGTTTCTCTGTATTGCTTTGGAGCCTGTCCTGGAATTAACTCTGTAGACCAGGCTGGCCTTGAACTCACAGGGATCTGCCTGCCTCTGCCTCTGAGTGCCACATAAGCTTTTCTACTTGCAGACGTTACACTAACACTCTCGTGTTCAGGACATTATTCCTCATGGCTTCATGTCACTCTATTCAGTACCAATAGATGACAGTGATGACCACATATGTTACTTTGCTCCCTTTGACTAGCTCAGCCCCCCATGACTTCTTTTGCTCTTTTCATTCATTGAACGATGATGTATCAAGTATTCACTTTATGTCAGACCCTATCCTAGGAGCATGGGAAACAATAGTCCAAATAAAATCCCTGCCATTGTGGGGGCTCTAGACTATCTAGGCAAGGTTGAAGATGAAAATGGGAAGACAAAGAATAATTGATCTGATAACTATGTAAAATATTAGAAGGAGATAAGGACTGTGGGAACAAAATAGACAAGGGAGGAGATGGTGTGGATTTTAATTTTAAAATTAAAAGCGCATGTAATTTTAAGTAGTGTGCTGGAAGTAGGCATCATGGGAGGTTATTTGAATAAAGATTTGAAGCTGTGGCCAACTGGAGTCAGGCTGCCTGAACAGCACTGGCTTAGAGGGAAGTGTAGAGAGCTCTAGCTGGGAACATGCTTCACACAGTACAAAAGTCAGGAAGGCTCTTCGAATCTGGAGTCCTAGGGTTAGATCTGGGACAGAGGTAAACATTTGAGAGCCTTCATTGTATTCATGGCATTTAAAGCTTTGAGATCTGTGATGTCACCATGGGAGGAAAGAAAAAGATTTTAAAATACAACTGGAAGGAAGTCAGTAGAGAGGGACAGAAATACCTGTAAGAGAAAGGCGGCTGGAAAGAACAGACTGTGCTAGAGACAGTAGGGCAAGAAGAGCTAGTGTATCTGGAGCCAACTGAGGAGGTTGTTCCCCAGAGGAGAGAGCGGCTTGTCTAAGTAATGTTGGCATGTTCAGCTAAGATGAGAAATAGCAGTGTCCCTTTATCAGATACAGTGAGTGGCTTCAGCATGGTCCCTGTACAATGGGTACCAGGCATGGAAGCCAGCTTAGAAACAGTTTCACAGAATGGAATCTACAGAGAAAAGGTGCAGGGAATACAATCAATGCTTTCAAGAAATTCTCTTACAAGGGGCCAACAACCAGAGCGATCACTGCTGGGGAAAATGAGGTTGGAAGGTTTTGCTAATTATTTTTTAAAAAGGAAAATGTTGATATGAAAGGGAAAGCAAGCAGACGGTAGCTTTGCTGAGCAAAGACTATGACCAAGAGATCCCAGGGAAGCCAAAGGCTTTTACAAAAGGAAGCCATTATAAAGATCTGCTGTGGGGTATCATTTCTATTGTGTCTTTACTTCTCTATTTAGAGGTGGGAGGCACACTTCAGCAGCCAGAGGACTACTTGCAGAAGTCAGTTCTCTGCATCCACTGCATGGGCTCTGGGGGATCCACTCAGGTGGCCAGGCTCATTGACAAGGGGCCTCCCTCATTAAATCGTCCGACCCACACAACATGGGACTATAAATAAATATGGAGGGAAATGCGACACAGACAGATGGGAACAGTGAGCAAGCAACCGAACAAAGCGATGGGAGATTCTAGCAAGCCATGAACTCTGGATTCACACCCCTCCAGTGACTGAACCAGGAAAATTTGCAAGCAGTGATCTGAGATTTTGGAACTCAAAATATGGAGGAATCCTGACGTGGCGTCACGCACCTGTGAAGGTACCATTAAGAAAGCAGAGGCAGAGGAATAAATTTGAAGCCAGCCTGACCTGTGCCGTTAGGACCTCTCTCAGAACAAAGAGGAGAAAGGAAGGAACAAGAAGAAAAAACAGAAAAGACAGAAATACAGAAATGTTCTGATTATCGGTGTCTCATTTGATCTGAAACATGACATGGAAGGAAGTGGCTGAGTACAGAGTACAACAGCACTAGGACTTACAACCAGGAACCCCTATCTTTAGAATGAACATCTAATGGAATCCTAAAATCCCAAAAATTAACATAGGAGAAAAGCTAATAAGACTAATAGCAAACCAGGAGCTAAAATTTTTAATAATACTTTTTAATGAAACAGAGAAGGGAAACGAGAGAGAGAGGAAGAGAGAGAGAGAGAGAGAGAGAGAGAGAGAGAGAGAGAGAGAGAGAGAGAGAGAGAAGAAAGAGTGCCATCACACTTTAATATATGGAAGGGACAATGAAGGTTCGTGTTAGTTGACATTAGCAGCTTGACATATGCATAATCAACTGGGAGACGAGCCTCTGGCCGTGCTGTGAGAAATTATCTCAGCTGGGTAAGGTGAGGTAGGGAGACACAGCCTAAAAGTGGGCAGCATCATTCCCTAGGCTTGGGGTCCTGGACTAAACAGCAGGGAGGGGAGGGGAGAGGTGGGGCCAAATGCAACTGTTCATGGCCCTGTGCTTTCTGATGGGGGAAGAAATGTGACCAGCAGCTTCAGGCTGCTGCTACCTCAACTTCCCTGCTGTGATGCTGAGAAATGGGGGGGTTGAAATGGACCCTTCCCCCTTTGTGTTGGTTTCTCCCATAGTATTTTGTCATGGCATCAAGAAATGAAACTAAGACAGAAAGATATTGACTGAGGTAACAGGAGTAACCTGGTGTTTGACTCCAAGTTGACAGTGTTTGTGAAGACGTTCTTTCACCTTGGAAGAGACTTCACTGTCCATCAGGCAGGCTTCACTGGGTACAAAGGCTTTGTGGGGCAGATAGAGACCCACGTTGCTATTTGTGCAGCTTGTGGACAAACTTGACAGTTTGTTTCCCCTAAGGTCTCTGCTTATCATTTGGAGCCTTTGTCTTCTGGCTATGTTAGAGATGATGCTTACTGGATTCCTAGAAACAAGGAGCTGAGACAGTTGGGTAGTTTCTGGAAGCCTAGGGTAGGAGGTGGCTCAGGAGGGCCATGAGCTGCAATGACTTGACTTTGTCCTTGACATAGTATCCCTTCTTTATCATGAGCGATTAGATCTCAGCCACCTTGTTCTCAAGGACAGAGAACAAATAGTGGGGGAATAAAGAGTTGGTGAGCAAAACACTCCAGGCATCCTGTATTCTTTGACTTTTGAAGTCTCACTGTCCTTTAATGCCCCACCCAAAGAGAACTTACTGTGCAATATGTATCATGCTTCTGTGTCCTCCCAGTCTCAGGCCACCCCACCCACCCACCTCCATGGCTGGAAGATGGTATTCTGTTTCCTGTGCTTTAAGCTTGCCCCTCCCCCTTGTGATGTCTGTTCTCTGCTGTTTGATGGCCGGTGTTTGTAACTATGAGTCCAGTTCTCTACGATGATCCACCCCTAGTCAGCGGCCATTTTTTGTTTCTCAAAATGATAAGTGTGCCTGTTCTTCTTCAATATCAATGTTGGGATATTTGTTGTTGCCTTTGAGAAGCTCCCCTCATTGTTTGCTTAAAAACAATTCATTATTTAAAGGCCACTTCCTCTATGTCCTCTAATAAAACCTAGACACCCAAGACAAAATAGGGGCTGCTCTGCCCTTATGGCTGTCTGGGTTTTCTTATGCTCTTGACTTTATATTTCCTCTCCAGGGGCCTCTTTTGGTAGGAAACTGTGTTAGTAGTCACATAGTATCATTCCTGTATGTTACTCTAGAATTCCACACTTTGGAGTTTTGTGTCTTCTGGCCATTTCCAAGGAGACAGTGCCATGATTTTATTAGGTGTGAATCTCCCCTCTTTCTCTGATAGAAAGGCTGAGAGGTTGATACTGCACAGCATCTTTACATCTATCTCCTTGTCTGGCATCTAGGGCTAAAAGAAAATGCATTTGATCTAAATTCAAGAAAGCCCACAGGTCCAAGTAAGTAAGGCCAAAATTAGGTAGTGTGGACCTAGGATTCTTTTCCTCTCCCATCAAAAATTTTCTTCATCTCTTTGACCAGAACAGGACATTGTGCCAGAAGGACTTTGTCTCTCTAGTGTTTGAAGCTTTTGTTGTATCATTGGGCATCTTTTAGCAGGGCTCTATCTAAAACTGCACCATCCCAGGAGACATGGAAGACTTTGTTTCTTGTTTACTCCTCTTCCTTTTGCCAAATCCCCAATCCCAGCCACTCCTCAATTCTAAAGCAATTCTAATTATTTGAGAAATAATATATTTTCAGTGAAAGCAGGGAAGAGACAAAAGCAAGAGCTGACGTTAGTCAACTCTATTAAGATCTTATTTGTTGATGTCCCTCAAGTGTGTTCATCACCCGATTAGGTGGTAAAACTATTAAAAAAAAAAAAAACCTGCAAGTGCTTGGTCTCTGCTCTCAAAGAACCATATACATGAACAATCAAATGCTTCTGTGCACACACACACACAAAAAGCATAGTGTCTGATCAATATCAATTGTCCTTTCTACTGGCCTAGCCCATCTCAGGAAGTTTCAGCAAAAAGGGCTTGACGTGACAAGTCTTGATGTTTCTACTATCCATTGCAAATGAGACCCTGAGATGGTTATGCCTGCACATTCATGTAAGTGCCAAGCTTTTCCTTTTAGCATCAGTATCAACTCCTAAACATCCCACCTTACCCTGCTCAATGACTCACAAAGATCCTTCAGTTCAATGAGCCCCCAAACACTGCCCTGAGACTAAAGCCATGATTCCTTTTAGCTCCGTATTCTTAACCACAACCCAGGACTCACTCCTTGTGCACTGCCCCTTGCCTTTTGTGGCCCCTGTGCTTTGCATGTTGTATCTCAGGGCTGATGTAATTTCAGTGTCAGGAGCAGACACAAGAGGACCTTGGGAGCTTGCTAATTAACCAGTTGTTTGTCAGTCTGCAAGTTCCAAGTTTAATAAGAAATCCTGTCTCAAAAGCTTAGATGAATTTTAAAAGAAGAAGATATCTGATATTGACTTCTGGCATGTATGCACACATACTATATGCACATGTGTAGACACACCTATACAACACACACACACACACACACACACACACACACCACGTAAGGGAAAAGGGATGACTAGGGACTTTGAGGAAAGCAATGATGATTTGAAAAAGGAGTGAATGAGAGGATTCACACAAAACCTCCTAGAACAGGGACATGGCCACTAACCAGTGACAGAGATACCTAGGAGACAATACTGTGCAAGGATATAAGATGCAGGATGCTTCAAATTATCAGCAAATAGACTGTGATGTTTGTCCCATAGCCAGAACGCCAAGCCACAGGACCAAGTCGTACATTCTGGCCCACTCCTACATCTGATGACCTATTTGAAAAATATTTGTTTCCTGTTCCTGGGACCTTAAGCTCCAAAGCTTTAGAAGTCATGTTCCCAGTAGGCAAAATAACGGTCCCATTGAACTAGAGGTTGAGTCGGCCATCTAACTACTTTAGGCTTTTTGTGGTTATGAAACAATAGACTGATAAAGAGATAATTGTTATGCATTGAAGGCAGAGAGTAATAGGTCCAGAATGCTGGGGACCCTGTGGGGAATCTCTTAAAATGGGTACCTCTGTGGTGACAATGACCACACAAATTTGCACAAAGCCATCAAGAGCTAAAGCTGCAGTTTAGTTCCACTGCATTACTGATTTTTCTTGTTGTTGCAACAAAATACCTGCCAAAGTCAACTTAAGGGAGAAGGGGTTTATTCTGGCTGACAGTTGGATGAGATATAGTCCATCCTCTTGGGGAAATCGTGGTGGCAATCATGGAGGGTAAGGTAGGTAGTCACAGTGTATCCATAGTCAGGAAGGGGAGAGAAACAAATGGTACTCACGCTTTGTCCTTTTTCCCTTTTATTCTACCAAGGACCCTGGCCCTGGGGATGCTGCCACCCACGTTCAGAGTAGTCTATCTGGAAATACAGATGTGTCCAGAAGTATGTTGCCTAGGTGATTCTATATCCAGTTGACAATGAAGATTAACTATTACATTTACCAAGTTAAGAACTTTAACACAAAGGAGTAGCCCAGAGCAGAGACACTGGAAGTAGGGTGTGTTGCTCCTTCGATGCAGTTATAAGAATAAAAGCTGGAGAAGGGGTGGGGGTGAGTGGTCCCGGGTGAGGGTCCCAAGTTAAGTGGGGTCCTAAGATAAGGGACCACGTGGGAAAGTATAGCAGGTTCCATAGCAGGTGAGGGTGACTGAGGTGGGAGGGAATAACACACCAGGCAGATAGAGCTTAAATGAGGAGTTTATTTAGAAAGGGGAGTGAGGGAGAAGGGAAGAGACCTAGAGGCACTGGGAGCAGAATAGGAGAGAGGGGGAGAGAGAGGGGGAGAGAAGAAGAGGGGGGATAGTCGGTGGACAACCGAAAGCAGGAGAGAAAGAGCATACGTGGGCAGGAGTCTGACTTTTAAAGGGGTCCTTTACACCTGCCTGTAGACTAATGGAACCCTGGGCTGACCAGAGTACTGCCTGAGTGCATTCTGCCAGGTGACAGGGGCAGGGCAGAGTAATGCCTGAATCCTTATAGGGTGAGTGTTCTGGACTTTGCATCTTGGTCACAAATCACAAATGCCTGAAAGACAGAACTTAAAGAAGAGGGATTTATTCTGCCTTGCCATTTCAGAAGTTTTAGCCCATCATGATCAGGATAGTGTGTCGGGGCAGAGCAGTATGAATCAATAAAACAGATTAATCCATTTATGAGTCTGTTTCTTCACAATCCAGTCATTTCCAAAACCCCACCTCTGGCCACTGCTGTGTTAGGGACCAGCCCAGCTTTTGGAGGGGTGGCATTTAAGATGAGCGTGCAGTATCTACCGCTCAACAGCACTTATTCCAGAATTTAGCTATGAACTGAGTTGTGTGGAAGAAAGGCAGAATGCAAGGCAACTATTTTTGTGATGTGGGCCAGAGGAAAGAGAGGAATGGTTCTATACCCGCTGGTAAAAGTGGTGGCATTCGGATTGGCTTCATAATCTGGAAGGACTAGTTCCCTCATAGATTCACCATGCAGGAGGAGAAGCCAGCTCCCTCAGCCACTACTGCTCTTGTAAGGCTTTAGAAGTCCTTTCTAGAACTTCTGCCTAGTCTAAAGCATGTCCATCAGCCATCCCTGTGGTCCTACTAGCCTACTAGACATACTAGTCATGTGTAATATTTGATTAACTAGGCAAAGATATGTGACATTTGTCTTTGGTGCGGAATATTACTTTGACTATGTAAAGGTGTGTTATGTTTGTTTGTGCTGCATTTGTTTCATTGTGTGGAAATGTGTTGTGTTTTCACCTTGCCTGCACCTAATTGGCACCTAATTGTCTAATAAAAAGCTAAATGGCCAATAGCTAGGCAGTAGAGGGTATGCAGGGCTGGCAGGCAGAGAGAGTAAATAGGAGGAGAAATCTAGGCTCAAGAAAAGACAGAAGAGAAAAGGGGAGATAGAAAGGGAGAGGCCCAGGACCAGAAGCCAGGCAGCTACTAACCAGTCAGACGTGAGAATCAGGAAAGTAGGATGTACAGAAAGATACAAAGAAAGGTAAAAAGCTCCAAGGCAAAATGTAGATAAAAAGAAACAGATTAAAATAAGACCTAAGATGAGGCTGAGCATTCGTAACTAATAATAAGTCTCCATGTCATGATTTGGTGTAGGTCCCTGCATGGACCCCCAAGGCACCTTGAGCAAGCCTGAAGCTGTTGGCGGGAACTCCTTGCCCCAAATCTGTTGTTGGTGCTCTTCCCGTGACAACGCACACCTCGTAGGGAGGAGCTAAGCCTAAAAATCCTGTTATTTTCCACTGTGCTGTAAGTCAGTATTTAAGCCCATTTCTTCCCCTCAATAAACAGCATTCAGCATTCGGCAATGTGTTCCGACATTGCCTTTGAACGATGACCCACTGTCTTGTCTCTGTATTTTCAGTCTCTAGGCCTTCGCCTGATTCGTGGAACAGATAGTAGCTGCTATTTGGGAGCCGGCTGGTGGCCTAAAAATAGCGTGCTACAACACACTCTTCATAGATTTAAATGTTTAAACTAGCTAGAGTGGGTTCTGCTGCAGGGATCTAAGGACCCAACCCTGAGCACTGGCCCAATGTTCCCTTTCTCTTTCCATGCCTGTGACTTAATACTCCACTCTTCCTTTCCCTGTTCTATTTCCCATCCCTTCTCACTCAGTATAAGGTTAGGGAATAAGCAATCCTCTGGTCAGCTCAGCAGTTTGATGAGTGAACATCTTCATGTGTACCTTGGGCAACAGAGAAGACAAGCATGGTGGGGGAACTGGGGTAGGACTACAGCTTTACATCAGCTGCTCATGACACAACTACCTGCTATGACACATCAGATTCTACCTAAGATTGTCTTCGACAACCCTTGACGAGGAGGTTTCAAATTATTCTAACTCCTGATTCCTAATAGCAACATAAAAGGAGTGGGGAGGGAGAGGGGTGGAGGAGGAAAAGCCATTAAGAACAAGAAAGAAGGCAGAGAATTGAGTTGGGGAGGTGTGGGAGGTGTTGGGGGAGGGGATCAGAATACATTGCATAACATAAACACTATTTTCAGTTTAAAAATGACTCTGAAATCAGGCCAGCAGCGTTCATTGAGTCACAGATAAATCACGAATACCAGCACACCTTGGTCCAAAGATGGGAAGTATCGCTACAATGAGTCACATGATGTGCAGGGCATGGGGCATACAAATGTAAATCAATCCTGTAGCACTGCTAACTCAGGAGCTTCCAGCAAGTGCTTTATACAATGCTTAATAAAAATGCTATTTTCTCTGATAAACAGAGAATAGAGGTCTGGAATAGCAATCAGATGTTCCGTGTTCTAGAATGGTCTTCGTCTCTTGCTAATGATGTTTCTCATTAGCAGTATGTTGATAATCACTCAGCAGAGTTGAGTCAGAGACAAATGGGAGAGGGGGTGGGAAGTTACTCTGCAAATGTTTGAGTTGTTCTCAAGGTAAGGAAGGCGTCCTGTGATGCTCATGACTCAGATCTTTCCCCCAAAGACTTCACAGTCAGGAATCCCAGAGGGCCTGACTCATCCTCATGTCTTCCTGAGCCCAAGTGACTGATCTACTTTGGATGATGTGGACTGTGGGGACTCTATGTGACTTCTAACTCTGGCTCTATCATCTGCTAGCTGTGTAACTTCAAGTAGGTGACCTCACCAACCTCAGTGTTGAGGTGAGGCAACATCTCTTCCTTATGAAGGCTGTCATGCAGGTTAAGTGAAATAGTCTGTATAATGTGTAATTGTCAGAGCCAGGCAGTGGTGTCCTATGCTTTAATCCCAGCACTCGGGAGGCAGAGGCAGGTGGATCTCTGTGAGTTCAAGGTCACCCTAATTTACAAAATGAGTTCCAGGACAGCTAAGGCTGTTACACAGAGAAAAACCCAGAAATATTATAGTCACATAAAGTTCAATACCAACATGCAATAGCCATTAAAAAAAAAAAAAAAAAAAAAAAAAGCTGAGCTGGAGAGATGGCTCAGAGAGTAAGAGCCCTGGTATCCAGCACTGTCATAAATATATGGATGCAAGCAAAACACCAATGCACATAAAAATATTTTTTAAAAAGAGCTGGCAACTTGACAATGTCTCCAAACTCCCACTGTCTGGTGCTCTGCCACCTGGTTCTGTCCCATCCAACTTCAAACAATCATCTCTAGCATCCAACAACAAATGAAGGAGGCTTTTAGTCTTTGTCCTATACTTTCAATGCAACTTCTATTTAATAAGACTTGTACTGGAGCCTCTTACTGTTTGTTTATTGAGGGCAACACTGAAGATTGAGTGCAGGGCATCACATATGCTAGAAATTCCATCACTGAGCTTCACCATCCTCCACTGGACCTTTAGTAGCACAGATGCTGTTGCACTGGTCCCTCCACTGGTCCTATGTTTGTTGATGATGCCTTCCTGCCCTATGAACTCCACATGGGCACTACTAGAGTAAGGACAACTCCGGGAAAGGGATATCACTATTAGTCCTCTGGCTAGAGAGAGATGACATGAAAACACATTGTGCATGTTAAGTCTGTCAAAGGATAACCACTTTCAGGGCCAAGTATATAGGAACAAAAGAGTATCTCTAGCCACAGCCAGGGACATTGGTTGCCTTTGTAGCTGTTGAAAGGTGCTGCTAAAAACATAAGAGCCACTTCAGCCCAGCAGATCACAATAAAATTCTCAGTGTGCCAGGAACAAGGGGCATAGAGTGAAGTCCAGCCAGGTGCACTTAGGTACCTGGAGATAGCATTAAAAGCAAGGGACCTAATCCTAGGGACCTAGCTTTCTCCTGTCATTTGATTTAAAAGGTGTATAGATGAGTGAACCAGGCTGTAATTTGGGAGAAAAGATGTGACACTTTGCATAAGGGACAGTGCTGGGCACTTGCTTTAGAACTGGATTGATATGCACTAAGCAGCTTACCTTCCTTGGAGCATATCCTGTCACTGCCAAGTAGGAACTGTCACTCTCTGTGACCCACCCATCAGTCCTCTAAGCCACCTGCAATGGCTGTGTACTGATAGACACTAACCAGATGACTCTAATGGGCTTCATAGCCAGCTCCATGGCAAGCAAGGATGCTGAGGAGGAACCTAGACAACTTCATAGTCCTATGACTTTTCTACAAATGTGGCAATAGCTCTTGAACATCCAGAAAGAAAACAAGCAGGGACCAAGTAGGAGAGTAGAAGACATCAAAAGACATTCTTAGCATTTTTCAAATGAAAATACTCATCCATTATCTCTGATGTCAGTGTGGACTGGGCTTCATAACTCAAAGAGGTGTGGATTCCTCTTAAAAAGCTACTACAGACGTGGCTGGCCTGACTAATCTGTGCACATAGCTATCATCTTAATTTCAGCCCCCTTTAGTTAGAGACTTTGAGTTAAAACCCTCTTTATACCCTTGGAGGCCATTTGTGATCATTATTAGTGTTTTTCAAAACAACCCCTCAACCTCTTTCTATAATTCCTATCTATAGAACTCCATTCTTGATCATAAATAATGCAAGGGGGTGGGGGCATGACCTTGACCATAAGAAACAGAGTATGACAGTATTGAAAGTTCTAATAAATACTAAATTCTCTTTTCCCCTTTTCTTTCTTTCAAACATTAAAAAAAAAATGTTTTGCTTTGTTTTGTTTCTTTGCCTAGCCCTAGGTGTCCTGGAACCAGCTCTGCAGACCAGGCCCTTTCCATTTCAATGTCCAGTAACTTCAGTCCAAGCTCCATTAGGCAGCAGCACCAGGGCACCTCAGGGCTACTCTCAGTCAGCCATGAACAGGTCTACCCAGCAGACACTGCAGGTCTACCCAACAGCAGTGAGTGGATGAGCTGTGGGACTGCAGTGTTGCTTGGAAGCTAATAATCTGTTGAGTGTGAAGGATTTCTCACCTATGAAAGCCTTGCACACCTGTGAGTGATTCTTGGCTTGATGTCCTCCCAGTACTCTAAACATCTCCCTGTCTCATTGGACAAAGGCTGGTCCCTCTAGAATCCATCTTCCTGCATCCTCAAACCTAGAACCCAGTAGAGAGTATGAGATTTGTATCTCTTCACCTCATACTGCTAGAACTAAGCTGATTCCCTGCAGAAATACAATTGTGCCTTGGTACTGGCAGAGAGGGTGGAGGTGGGGGTGGAAGACTAGTTCCAGGACATCCCTTATACCGTCAAGTCCTTTATATATAATAGCATACATTTGCATATAGCCTACACACTTCCTTCATATACTTTAAATCATTTCTAGATTACTTATAATACCTAATACAAAGTAATGCTATGTAAATAGCTATTATACAGTATTATGCAGGGAATGATGACAAGAAATAGAGTTGTGTACATGTCTGCACAGACCCAACCATTGAACTTACAGGTCAAGTACTTGACCCATGGTTGGTTGAATCTGCAGTTGCTGGATCTGCAGATACCAAGAGCCAGCTCTGGCTCTGCTGAAAAAGTTGGATTGGACATTCCTTTCTGGCCTCCATCATTTGCTTCTGCTCCCTACCCCACCCCAACTCCCCCATCCCCACCAAGTGTCTTAATTCCCCTACCTTGTACTCAGGGATCTCACTCTGAGTCTTCCTCCCATGTAAAGTAACTTTCCTAGAGCCCCCTGTAGGACAGAGGCATGCCCATTCTCAGGACTAGGACTACCAGGACTACTTACTGAGATGCTAAGATAACCCAGAAGTACATAAGGTCTTTCAAGGCAGATATTTCAAGAAGACTCATAGAGGAGGTAGAACTTCAGTGAGAGGTTGAAGCTAAAGTCAGTTAGAAAAGAGGATGGGAAAGCATGACAGGAACTCCATATTTGTTGTGTAATGAACAAAGAAATGACAGATTCCAAAGCCCTGCTTTGGGCAGGTTCTTCAATGTGTAGTGTTTCATGTGGTACTAAAACTAAAAACAGCCATATGTTACGAGTAGTTTTCCCTCCCATCTGGTTCCAGAGCCATGCCAGCCCCAAATAACACAGAGAGACACTGTATTAGATATAATGCTGTTGGCCTGTTACTAGCATTACTTATTGCCTAGCTCTGTCTTAAATATTAACCCATTTCCATCAATCTAAGTATTTCCACATGGTTCTATCTTACTAGAGAGAGGGCCCTGAGTTCTGCCCTCTAGGTCCTACATGTTGAATCACCCCTCTATCTATTCCCAAATCTTCCTTATCTCCTTGTCCTGCCTATCTTGCTCTCCTATTGGCCAACAGGGCTTTATTAATTAACCAATAAGAGAAACATATTTACAGAATGGCATCTCCCATCAGCCACATGGTGCCCACTGTTGATCTGTCACAGAGTGTCAGAACCAGGGTGTTGACAAAGGAAAACATGGCTTTTACTGACATAGCAAATTGAGTTTCTTTTCAGTTGAAGACTCCTGACTGGGGGTTGGGAAAATGGGACCTGAAGAAAGGAAGGCACTGAGAGTCCTGGCATCTTGCATATCAGTCCCGTGGCTCCACACTCCAGAACTTTCTTGGGCATCAACACATCAACAAAATGTCCAAGGAAGGTACTGGGTTCCAAAATCCTTAAGAATAGGCATTGGCTTTGAGACAACTGACAGCCTCATTTTCTTTTTCTTCTTAAATGATGTGTCATTCTTGTGAATTTGTGTCTATGATGTAGGTGAGGGGATGCAGACCACAGTGGGTGGGTGGAGGTCATGGGAGCAAGTGGTTGTATCAGCACTCTGCTTCCTCCATGGTTTCTGGAGATTGAACTCAAGTTACAATCTTGAACAGACAAGCACCTTTACCTTCTGAGCCATCTTGTGAGCTTGACAGCCTTTGCAGAGGATCCTTAAAGACAATAAAAACTGTTATTAATTCTGTTTCTAAACAAAAGAACTTTTACCCCTCCCTTGGGATTGGTTCACAGCAGCAGAGACCTTAGCCCTGGCTGTCTTTGGACTGGCTGGCATGTCTAAGTCAAACTAAGAGTTGTTTTGTTTTTTCAAAAGTTCTAAACCACTAATAGGAATGCAGTTTAGCATAAGCCAGGCAGTCAAACCTCTGGCTTTCTTAGTCATTGATGCAGACAACAATGTCTTTCCTGAGTCCTTTTCTATGACTCAATCTCATTCAGACTCTTGGACTGGGAATGAGAGCAAGATGCAAAGACAAATAGCTAAGGCCTACCTTTAAGTTATAGCAAATGATAGATAGAAAGATAGATAGATAGATAGATAGATAGATAGATAGATAGATAGATCTTTGTTCCATTCTCAGAAACACAATGACAGCGTTGAACACCCTACTCTATCAGTGACACCCTGACCTGTTTATACCTTCAGTTTTCTCAGACTCATAGTTCCACCCCAATATCCACATTTTACAAGCTGGTATATCATGGGTTAAATAAATAAGGGTGATGAAACAAGGAAGCAGTCAACTGGGCTTTACAAACCCCTGAACACAGTTTTCTCTGTATGCAAATGAGCCCGGAAGCGTGGACTGGAACAAAGATGACCCTGTAATACAATCCCTTCTGTGTAAATAAGAATGTGTGCGTGGGGTAGTTTGCTCCTTGACTGAGTCTCTCATTCAGGGGAACCAAGTCAGACCTTGGCCTTCCACTATAGTTTGCCCAGAGGTCACCAGCCTCTCAAGACCCAAGAATACTGAACGAACTACCAGTAGAAAACCAAAATTGTGGCTGTTTGGGTTTTTGCTAGTTTGTTTATGTTTTATGTGGCATAACGTTTAGAGTACAAGAGTGGGGTTCAATGACACTGATCAGAGGTTTCCATCCGAAGCCCAGCATCTCAGCTCTGAATTTCCTACCCACTGGCTCCCAGGCAATCACATAAAATCTCAGCAACCCCTGCTTTCCTGTCTATAAAAGGGAGGAGGAGTGTAACAATGCCAGCTCTGATGGCTTTGGAACAGTACTGTGAGATTAAAAACATATATCAGAAACCATATCATAAGCTGCCAACATATCACAAATGTAAGAAATTGTTCGACATTGGTACATTGGTTTCCAGATTGGCATATTTGAAGAAAACTCAAGTTGTCTGGATGGAATTCTGCTGGTCTCTTTAAAAGAAATAGAAATTAACAATCTGCTAGGTAGGACAGCCCAGCAAAGAGACAGACCACGATGTGGCAATTCTGTTAGTTTCATTGACTATGACAACCGCTTGAACTTGCGCAGATACGAAACAAAGTGTTTAGGCATCATTCTTGCAGGAAGAGCGCTTAGTGGTTTCATCTTCTTTCAGCAGTATTCTGTCTTCTTTAGAAAAGTCGGGTTCCAAAGTGCTCTTTTAGATTATTCTGACTTGCAAAACTCTCTACTCATCTCAATAATTCCCAGTAAAATAATTTTTAAAAATTACATACTCCTTCTGTCTTTGTTTTATTGTAGTTCTGATGAGTTTACCTCTACATTCAAGGGGCAGCTGGCTACTAAATACCCACCCCTTGGAGACGCCCAGCGCATGCGTACCACTCTCCAGGCGCAATCACAGTGTGCTTTTGCGTCTACTCCAGCCACCCTCATTAGTTCCTATTTTCATCTTCTCAGTCTCAGGGATGTACTCAAATGCTTCCTGACCAAAATTTTCTATAAATAATACCTCAGTTAGTCACCTTCCTAATTTATACTTATCCGGAAGCTGAGATCTGAACAATGTCATCTTCCACTCTAATAAAGCAGCTCCTTGCAGGTGGTGCAGACAGCCTTGCGTTCCCTGGACTCTGCCTTTGGAATAGCTATGACTTTCTCCTGTGCTTTATTGCTTTGCTGTCAGAACACTGCCCCCTTCAAAATGCGGTATAATTCCTTATTCCCCTGAGAAGCTCTCATGGCCAGATCTGATCCAATACAAGAAAACATGGTACGTTTATCCTTGTCCTTGTATGGAACTTAATACACTGTTGCCTGTACATTCACATTCTTCCTCCCAGATAAGAGTGCCTGGACAGCAAGGGGCTGCCTCTCTAGCCATGACATTCAGTTCCTGGTAAGTTCCTCACCGCTTTGTTTGTTTGTTTGTTTGTTTTGTTTTGTTTTGTTTTTCTGAGGGGGATGACCAGAGCTGAAATACAGAAGAGCTACCCAGAGGCCTTACCTTGCAAGGACTAGCTCTCTAGCTCGAGACCCCCAAAGTGCTTTTCTATAGAGACTTTGGCTCTACAAGACTCATCAGAAAATGCACTATAAAACCACTCTGCTTTAGTCAGATTCTAGTACAATGATAAGAGTTAAGGGTTCACATTCATATAGGCACTTAGCCAACAGGGCTGAAACTAGAATAGAATGAAAAGCGATGATACCTGACTGATGTACTTACTAGAGCATTTGGAGAATCAAAGAATACCTTAATATTGACTACCATAATATTGGTCATTAGCATTGGCCAAATACACTGTGGAGGCAAGGTCTTAAAGGGAAGAAAAGTTGATCAAGCAAGTAACCCCAAGTTCAGTAAGACTGTGCAGGGGTAGGCACAAGAACCTGGCATCACATGACCAGTGGGACAGATAATGAGATTGTCACTTAGGATCCACCCCAAACCTGCGGGCCACGTTGAACAAGTCCTTTGGCCACTGCAAACTTTTACCTTGCCATCTGCAAGTTAATGCTGTCCTTTTGTTTTGCACACCCTGAGTCTGTTCTCATATTTGTATGTGAACTTGCTGTATGAATGATGGGACCCCAAATCTTTTATTCAGTGGCAGAAATGAAATGCCTACTGTAGCCAAGTTTATGTCTATGTGTGGCCAACTCACTTTAAAGCCCACTCATGCATGATTTCCTTGTTATTCCACAAGTTAACCCAAGTTTCTTTGCCCTAGCCTTGTTTTTGTTCTTCTCTTTCCTTTACCTTTTGCAGGAGAAGGCTGTATTGATTATATTTCCCAGTCAACCCCATAATGTTGCCATTAGTCTCATCTAAGTTCCCCTTTTTATGCAATCCTTTGATATCCTCTTCTGGCTGTACTTTCCACTCCTTTTCTGTCCCCACAAGAGGACCCACCCAACCAGGTAAACACACATTATTTGGTTGAATATGCTTTTGTAAAATGTGCATTTCTGCTTTGTGTGCATCTATTTTTAAATCTCTACCCTGGGTCTCGGGTTGTATATTTTTCCCTTCCTGGGGAGGCTGGCAGGGATGCCTCACCATCACATCCTCCTTTCTACCTCTGAGGATGACTGAAAGACAGGGAGGTCATCTGGTCCTGTGCTCTGCACAAGATGAAAAAGCCCTAAGTAGCCACCCTTGCACCAAACAGAAAGGAAATACAGCGGAAAGGTTAGCAGCAAAAACTTTCCAGTAGAATTCACTACATCCAAATCCTGTTTTTCCACATTGTGTGGCTGCGGGCGAATTACTCAGCCTCTCAAAAATCTCCACTTCTGGTTTATAAAATAAAGGGAAGAGAGTAAATCATGAGGGGTTTGTGATGACTGTATTTAGATAGGCTGGGGACAATACAGCCTGTCCCTGGGTAAATTCTAAATAAGTGACAGCCAAGCTGAGTGCTAACACTTAGCAAAGTGCCAATAGAAGCCAAGCTCCCCAAGAGTGTGGGAGAGATAACTGAGGATGAAAAACAAATGAGAAGCTAAGAGCTTCAAAGGTGTGTTTGAGAGCACAGAAATTACAGCTAAAAATCTTCTGATCATTAACTCTTCAAATCCACAAGGAAAAAGATCCAGTGTAAAAACATACAAGGGTCAAAGCTGGTCATCTCCACACAGAAGACCAGTCTCCCATGTCTAAGACCACTTTCTCTCCTCTTCCCCTTCCCTTTGTTAAAATAGAGACTTTGAGGAATATGTCTCAACCTAGCTTTGCTCACTTCCAAACAAAAGGCTCATGCACCTGTAAATTTGCCAATGATCTGATGTCAACTTCAACAAAGTGTTGTACCCAGGCCAATCACTATTCCTATGTTTGCTATTCGAGGGAACTTAGAACAGAAAGTTAATTAGTGCCATAGGCCAAATGTCCCAGCATTCTTTCCCATGTGAGGAAGCTGGGTTGATTAAGTGGCTCTGCTACCGTCATTTATTTTAGGCATGTGTTCCACTACGCATGCAGGGATCACATACATGACTGACTCCTGCAGGCTCCGATGTTGTCTTCAAGTTCACAGGCCTCTGCGTGGAGACAGAAATGGAAGTCAGCCTTGACATTTCCATGGGGCCAAGAAATACTTCACAAACACATCTAGAATCACTGTCCTAGAGAGGAATAAACTGTCACATGTCGCTGAGCCCCAAAGCCTCTCCCATCTCCTGGCCAGCAACCTTTAAAGGCCATATCCTGGGGAAACAATGACCCGCAGTCAGTGCCCTTCAGCAATGTGAACTCTGGACTGTGTGTCTAAGCAGCTGGGGCCAGGTGAGTCACAGAAGTGACGCCCAAAGCCACAGGGATCAGAGACTGATTGTGAAAACGCCAGCCCCGCCCATAACGTTAGCTCAGGGACCCAGACTGTTCTTCCTCAAAGAGATGGCTTTCAACAGGACTACTGATTCATATGAGATCAGAAAATCTGGTATGCTTCTATTAATAACCTCCAAACTGGCTCAACTGCCCAAGCAAAGTGTTCACACAACGAGATGGTATCTGCTGACTTTCAACCGGAAGAAAATTGAGTTTTTCTTTTGTTTCTTCATATAATATTTGTACAGTTGTGCTCCTGTTTAGCATTATGTATGTGTATGGGAGAGAGAGAGCGAGAGAGAGGTAATAATTTGGCTTTGTTTTCACATTAAGGTGACAAAAATAATAAATATATGGAATCTTATGATTCCATAAGAATTTTGAAATAAATATATTTGAAACTTTCAATTTCCTTACCATTATGCCTGTTCAAGATGTATACAAGAATTTCTGAAATTTTATCACAGTTTTCTGCCTAATTTCAAATTTTATAAGTTTCTTTCTATCAAATCAACTGCATTTATTAAGACATAATTAACCTATTTCCCCATTTAATCATCTAAGATATATAAAACTCTAATCACAGCTCTAGATCAGCTTGTAATCAATGTTATCAAACTGAATTAATTTGACTCTAATCAAAAGCAAAAATACCATGACATTCTAGTTAATGAAGGCAGTTTTATTTTCAGAAATGTATGATGCCTGTGGCGCTTTTTAAAATAAAAATAAAAGTAATTTAAAAATCCTTCTAGCCACATTTAAAGATAACCGGGTCTCAGGTTCCCCAAGGGCAGAACCATACTGGGCTTAGCATCTCATCTCATAAGGGGCCAAACTGTGGAAGTTAAAAGGCCTTGGGTAGAAAAGGGAGCCTTTAATTTGTGTCTATTTCCCCACAAAAGATGCTTAAAGCTTAGACATTAGCACAATACTTGCCTTCTAATGTTTTCATTTCCCCATCTGAAACAAATAAAAAGAGAATATCTGAAACAAAGAGAAGTAGCCATCCACAGTGCCTCTGCCCAGAGCAAAAGAACGGTGTAAGAGGAAAACAACCAGTTTATTTCTCCTGCAGAGAACACTGGTGGTATTAATAGTTCACCATTCCTTCTGAGCACCAGATAAACTCAAGCTGTTTGAGGATTTAAAAACATGCCAAAATTTCATCCAGACCAGATTAGTGCTACTTCCTGTGATTTGAATTTAATAATGCCGGAGTGAGGCTGGGGTGGGAGAGAAATTCAAGACCGGAGGAAGAAATTTACTTTCAATTATGGATCAGTGAACACCGTCAAAAATCTTGACTCAAGCCCTAAAGAGAATCTATGTCCATTTCCATTGAAAACAGAAACAATTGGTATCAATTTGTGGTCAATTACACCCACATACTTTGTTTCTGGTTCCAGTCTAGGTGTTTGGTGTGGCTTTCCTTATGATACAGCATGTAACTTTATAGCTGAGACCTAAGTTGATTTGCTTAGTGGTTCTCAGCCTTCCTAATGCTGTGACCCTTTAATACAGTTCCTCAGGTTGTGGTGACCCCCAACCATAAAAATTATTTTCATTGTTACTGTATAATTGCAATTTTGCTATTCTTATGAACCTTAATGCAAATATCCAATATGCAGGATAGCTGAGACAACTCACCAGGGGGTCTTGACCCACAGGTTGAGAACCACCAGACTAGACTCTTGTGAATCAAGGATGGAACCAATTCCTAATTAAAATGACTTAACAGACCAGTTATCTATCTTTACTCTGGAGTTTATAACAAAATTGAACTCACAGAAATTAATGGAATAATGTTCACAATACTTCCCTGACAGTTCTTAGGGCATTAACATAGCTAGCTCTGTGAGATTAGGATCACAAAGAACAATTAATGCCCTAAGCCAAACCCAAGCAACAGGAGACCAAAGGCAATGGGGACAGGCTATTTATACAGTAATCAACTGTATGTATATATTAATATCAAGACCTCTATATTTAAGCACTGAGGTTTTATGGCAATACCACATTTCAGACTGACCCCAGAATAAGGAGGGAGAATGCTTCTAAACTATTCCTGTCTGTCAACTAAAGCATGTTTGCTGACTTGAAAGCAGATTCTGTGTCTAACTGACAATACCAGCTCCATTAGTAATAACAGACAGGTACTTGGGAAGCCAAGCAAAGATCAGGGGGTAATTTACTAATTAAACAGCCTAAGATGGAAGGAATGATGGACACACAGAGAATTTGGTATCTGCAAATTGTACTTATTTTTATCTTATTATTGTCATTGTGTATATATATATATTATGTATATGACATATTATGAGAGCATATGTGTGTAATGTGATGCTTGTGTGAAATGTGTGTTTTAGTATGTATGTGTATGTGTGTATGCCACCTCACTGTCCCTGCTTGTCTGCAAATCCATACACTATACCCTTATAGTCTAATCCAGACAGATTAGCTGAAGGCCGAGAGATCTCCATTCTCAACCGGTATCCCCAATCATGCTAGAAGTTCTTAGTGACATTTTTTAAAATATTGACTGAAAGGAGTGCTCTTACATCTACACAAGCTGAAGGAACTTCATCTCTTCCCCCCTGAAACCAAACAGAAATGCCACAGTAATTCACTTTAATTTAGACTGTTCCATGACATGATCTTCCATCGCCTCCCACTTTATTTACATCTTATTTATGCCCACCGAAAATTCTTAGGTTATGAATGCAGCTGCAGTGGCACCTGTCAGTTGTACCACATAACCTCAAAAAAGCATGGGCCCTGTGGTACTTCACATGCCCAGTCAGTGACTGAAGATGGTGCTTGCACTGTTGCAAAGGTCACTAGCAACAGCCCCATTCTGGTAAATGAGATGGATTTCCCACTGGGCTTGCCCTCAAACACACACACACACACACACACACACACACAGCAATAGTAAACTTTAAGCATTTTTTTTAAGTAGACTATTGGCAAGTGAACAGAAGTGAGGTGTCGGGAATCTTTAGAAAGAGGTTAGCAAAGTGTTTCCCCCCTTTTTGCCTGCCTTGTTTCTTACACCTGAGGAAATGGCCCCAGTGGCGCACCTGGAACTCCAGAAGACCGGAAATAAAATCCTTCGGGCTCTAAGAACCATCCACTGGGAAAATAAGTGGTGTTATTGAGACCCTGCCCAGATAGTTACATATATTTGCACAGAATAAAGGGCAAACAGCTAAGATCAATGAGCAAGAACTAAAAAAAAAATTTGAGCTGAGTCCCCAAATCAGAGTTTTCAGCTTGACTTCATTCATGACTGTGGTCTGTAATAAACAGGTGCAGAGACCCATGCCTGTGATCTGCACTAATGCAGGATTGCCACAAGCTCAAGGCCAGTTTCTGCTGCATTGTGAATTCTAGGACAATATGGACTACAGATGGAGGAAACTATTTTAAAAAACAAACAAACAAAAAACCTCACAAAAACAAATCATGAAAAGTAGTTCCATGGTTCCAAACCACATACAGCAGAAGAGTCCCAATATCTAGATCACAATCCAAATTTACTTAGCATCACCAGATCAGGAAAACATGACTCATTCCCAGGAAAAAGGTTACTGATAGAAGCTGACCCTCCTGAGATGTCATAAGCATTTGAAGTAGTGAGCAATTATTTTTAAATTGCTGTTATAACTATATTCAGTGGTGCATGAGAAAATATACTCACAATGAAAACATAGGATTAGATATAGAAACTAGAAAAAAGCAAAAATTCTAGCAGTGAGAATCATACTATCAAATTAAACAGTAACTAGAGATACATGTGTGGAAATATGGTTGGAAACAGTGTCAGTATATAAAGAAAACCCCAGATTAAAACAAAAATGCAGCCTAAAGAGCAGAAAAGACAGAGGGACCCTGTCCTTAGCTCAATTAGATGACTTTTTTTCCTCTATCCCAGCAGAGGAATGAAGGTGTGACATTTTTTGGAAATGGTAAAACAAATATCCCTGGACTGAGACATGTATAGCTGTGAGCAGTGCCACAATACACCGTGCAGAATCTTACTCCAAAAATGCATGACCTGATGGCCAGCGTTCTATTCCCTAGCAAAGAATTCAGCCAGGTGTTAGAACATCTGCCCCAATGGGCACAAGCCGGAGAACTGGCACTTCCGTTATCCAATATGCAAACTTTCACAAACACCCCCACCCCCTGCTTTCCAGCCCAAGTCTTAACCCTCTGTTAAGCCAAACCTCTCTACCGAGGAGGTGACCAGCTGTCCAGCTGCCTTAGGAATGAGTCATTGGGAACTTCCACCTACAGTCTCGTAATTTTAAGGTTAGAATACAAACATGCATTTTCATTGAAAAAAAAATTTTCCAAGTTCTCAGAAAGCGATCGACAAATTGGAGAAAATATCCTTAAAAGTAAAATAAATTTGAACTGAGCATATAGTTCAGTGACAGAGCACTTGTCACACATGTGCAAGGCCCTGGGTTCAGTCCTCAACTCTTTGGAAGAGGAACAATGTCAGTGAGAAGAAAAGTCAAAGAATCAACACCAAAACCTAGAGCATAGGATCAGGAAGTCTGGCATCAACTAGCTGTACTTTTGAGAAAAGGAAACAAAGGAAAGGAAAAGGAAGGAAAGGGAAGGGAAGGGAAGGGAAGGAAAAAGACAACAATCAGAGAAGTAACAGAAACTTACAATACTAACATGAGCCACCAGACCAGCTGTTCTCAACCTGTGGGTCATGACCCCTTCAGGGTCAAATGACCATTTCACAGGGGTTGCCTAAAACCATCAAAAAATCACAGATATTTACACTATGATTCATAACTAGCAAAATTACAGTTAGAAAGTAGCAATGAAATAATGTTATGGTTGGAAGTCACCACAATGTTAATAGCTATATTAAGGGGTCAAAGCATTAGGAAGGCAGAGAACTGCTACTCTAGACTGAAATAATCTAAAAAATCCTCCACATAAAGGATAGACAGGCTGGCAAGATGATTCAGCAGGTTAAAGGTGCTTGCTGCCAAGCCAAACAACCTGAGTTTAGTTCCCAGGGTCCACATAATGGAAAGAGAACTGCTACTCACAAGTTGTCCTCTGACGTCTCACGCACACATAAATAGATAGACAGATAGATAGATAGATAGATAGATAGATAGATAGATAGATAGATAGATAGATTGCAATACTGTTTTAAAGGATGAACAATGATACACACTAAAATCTATCAAGCATATTTTAAAAATAGATAAGATATAAAAGCATTTGCAAAGAACAGAATGGTCACATATGAAAGCAATGAAATTGGAGCACCCCAAACAGCTCAACAGCCACACTGAAAAAACGTCATTCATACTAGAACTGTATTACTAGCCAAGCCATCAATCAAATATGAGAATAAAGACATTTTCAAATACACAAAAAGCCTAGAATTCTCTCACGTGTTTTTTTCTCTTGTGTCTAGAGGATACGATGCAGAAATGCCGAGTGAAGTAAGATAAAGAGGCAGGAGCCTCAGCTGCAGAGTGAGTCAGAGGTCAGCCCCAGGCTATGTGAGATCCTGTGTCAAACATGCAAACAAAAAGAGAAGGATGTGAAACACAGGAAAAGTATAAGGAACATCCCAGATGCAGCAGGTAGATTGGAGCAAGAGTATGAAGTGAGGGTTTGGGCTTCTGGAGCTCAATGCCTGACCGATTATCAACGTTTTTCACCAGTTGAGGAGACTGGGGAGTAGATTAAGTGTGGTAACCGAGACCCCAAAGGCAAACACTGTGTGTGCTTCTTCACATGGATTCTAGCTTTGTTGAGGTTTCTATACGGAATTTGGGGTAGCTGTACAACCTGGGAAAGTTGAAGGGGCCCCTGAAAGGGGAGAAGTCTTAAGGGGAGAGAGGAAATTCAAGTGGTATGAAGCTGGCTGGACGGAGGGGATACTGGGAGTTTAAGTGGGGATAGAGGTAGGAAGGTAAAGGAAGAGGAAGGGTTGGGTAGGTTAACCAAAATAAGGGTATATGAAAAACTCCACTACTTTCTAAGCTAAGTAATAAGTATAACTTAATATTAGAAGGAATTTAAACATAGATACCCTGCATGGGCAGACATTGCTTTCCCCGGAAGACATAAATTATTAGACTAAAATCTCACTAGTAGGCATGGGATATCTCCCTATGAGCTGTTTGTCTGGTAGGCAAACACAGGCTATTGCCATCATTTTTGGTTGCCTACCGGAACTGGACAGTAAGACATTACTACTGAAGACACAGCATACTTTGGTTTCAGGACATAAAGAAATCAAACTAGGGGGAGTGGGGGTGGGGCGCTAGAGAGATGGCTCAGAGGTTAAGAGCACAGGCTGCTCTTCCAGAGGTTCCGAGTTCAACTCCCAGCAACCATATGGTGGCTCACAACCATCCCTAATGAGACCTGGTGCCCTCTTCTGGCGTGCAGACAGACAAGCAGAACACTGTATACATAATAAAGAAGTAAAATCTAAAAAGAAAAGAAAAAGAAATCAAGTGTGGGCCTAACCTGACAGCTTCTTCCCTGATAACTAGCTTCCACAGTACTGGAAGGCGCTATGCAGGCCACTGAGGAAGAAAAGAAAGTAATGGAACCTCTACAGCCAGTCCTGCATGCTACAAAACAAGCCTGCCAGGCAGGAGGTATGCTCTGGTATGGTAGTAGCATGAAGGGTTTGGGGTAGACAACTGCTTTTGAATTGGATTTGAGGCTGTTTTGTAGGAAGGTGCTATAAACCTGGTCATCAGCTCAGGAACTCACAGGCCCTAGGGAGGAACCCATTATTCTTATTTTACTAAAATATATCAATATTCATCATTATTCCAAGTTTTGTACTGCCCTCAACCTTGACCAACGACTATTCCCTCTGCAGTGGACACCAGAAGATGCACAGACTCATCACTGTCCAAAGTGCTGAGAATAAGTCTCTACTGAGTGCTCAGCCCTAAATGAGACATCTATATGCTCTCCGCCCACACCAGAGTTCAGGGAGCATCTTAGAAGAAGGGTAAAAAAGATATGAGAGCTAGAGGATGAGAAGTGACACAAAGAGCTATGTTCATGACATGACATAACCATTGTACCCATAAGCTCACTGTAGCTATGGTTATCTGCATATCAAACCAACAAGGTCAGCCAGCATTCCAACAGGCAATGCAGATTGGACTCGGGTTTGTTAAGAAAGAAAGGAGATGTAAATGGAACGGGGGGGGGGCGCAGGCTAATGGCCTTTCCGGGGAGTAGGAATAAGGGACTGGAGGGTTTTGAGGGTTTTGAGGGTAGTAGGAGGAACTTTGGGGTGCTTATGGTCAAGATGCATTGTTTGCATGTGTGAAATTGTCAAAGATAAGCAAAAGATATTTTATTAAAAATATGTCACTATTTGAAGATGAAATGGGAGATACTTAACAAACTTGAATAATCATGAGGAAGGGGGTAAAGAAACAATGAAATTTCAAAACAAGGTAATTATTATTTGCAGTAAAAATGGAAATTTCTAATGTAAATAATATGTAATTATGGCATACTACTCAGCTCAGCAGTAAACAACAGGCAAGCACCTGTATTAAACTAAATACAATTTAACTGTAAGTTTGATAAATCACAGCAGTAGAATTACAGGAACAGACTGAAGGATGCAGAAATGCTCAATGTGACTACCACACAAATACTACCAGTTCAAGTCTAAACTCATTAGTCAAGGAAAAAAAACGGATATCATTTATAGCCAAGAAGAGAAATGCTGGACAAATCAGCTGGAAGAACACACTAGAAGTAAGGCCCTCTACGTGGAGAGGCCATGCATTGATTGTGGAGGTGGGAACTTCTGTTTTCACTATTATCTTTAAATACAGTTTGATATTTAACCAGATCAGGTGATATACTGACACAAAAGTGGTTTTAAATAAACATATATCAAAAGGAAATATGAATATACACTTTATTAGAAATCCTCTAAAGAGTCAGGTGTAGTGACAGACATCTGTAATTCCAGCACTTGTGAGGTAGACTTGTGAGGATCAAGAGTTCAGAGTCCTCACCAGCTACATAGCAAGTTCAGGGACAATCTGGGCTACAAGAAATCCTGTCTCAAAAAACAAAATGAAAAAGAAACAAAAGCAGGGGGGAGATGCTAAAGAATGATTCTAGAAGCAATAATGCCAGTAAAGGTTTCATTCATGCTCATTACCTGCTATTGTTGTCCAAGCACTTAATATATGCTCACATCATTAAAACCCACAACACTGTTGACAGTCTGATGTCCCTGCCTCCACCTCCACACACTAGGGGTACAGGTGTGTATTAACACACCTGGCTGAACACTCATAATGGCCCCTTTTTCTTTCTTTTAAAGACTTTTATTATTTCTAATTATGTATAGATTTGTGTGTCCGCGTGTGGATATGTGCACAGGAGTGCAGGAACCTCCAGAAGACAGAGGCAGAAAATGCCCTGGAGCCAGAGGTACCTAACACAGGTAGTTGGGAGCTACCTAACATGGGTACTGGGAATTGAACTTAGGTCCTCTGAAATAATAGCAATGTTGTTAACCACTAAGCCATCTGTCCAGCCCCTCAAGGGCCCATTCTGCAAAAGAAACTGAGGCACAGTTAAAGTCAAGTAAGCTGTTTAAAAAATCCATGTAATAGTAAACATATGAGCTGATATTTGAACTGAGAAAGTTCTAGAACCTGGGTGCTATACTACTAATTGCTCTTTTAGGGAAAATAATTATTTCTTTTGTTTTCAAGTTTGGCTCCCTTGGTTTTCTTTATGGTTTTGAGACATGGTTTCACTATCCAGCTCAGGGTGACTTAATTTGCTGTACTGTCTAAGCTGGCCTTGAACTCATGAAGAACTTCTTGTCTCTGACTACCCGGTGCTGGGATCAAAGGCACATGCTATTACCCAGCTCAGGAAATTTTTCTTTTATTTCTCTTCTCTCCTTCTCTTTTATGCTTTACACATAATCAATGACTCCAGCACACAAAAATTATATTAAAATAATCAATCATTTAATTAATTAAAATATGTTTTATTTATAAGAATTTTATACAACCTTTAAGTTAGAAAATCATTATTTGTTGTGAAAGGATTTGTCTAAAAATCAGAAAAACACAAAGAACAGTATATTTACCTCCCAAAATTTCAAGTTCAGCAGATCTCTGCAGCTAGACAGAGAGGTTGGAAGGCTACTAAAGAAGATGTATAACGCTTGAAACCATTTCAATTGGAAACTGGTTAAGTCTGGAACCATCTTATCAAAGCAAGCACACAATTCCTGTGTGTAGACATATCATTTCCCTATCCGTGGGCACCAGACACATCACACTAACACTCAACATGAACAGGTAGCACTAGGACCACAACTGTCCCATCCTTCACAGCCCTTGATCCAGTTGGTCAAGTAATTCTGGGCAAACCAAGGGATAATCCTACAAAGAGATGCAACCTCCCCCCCATCGGTTCAGTACATGTTACATCAGATGGGCAGAGACCATGACCATATCTGATTCATATACTGGGTGATGTGCTGTCTTCCTGGGTCTCCCACCAAAGCTGCATAATTGGTTCAGGGCTCTGAACTGTGAGAAGAGTTGTGAATGGGATACTTTGCTGTATTTGCTGTTCCAAGGACAATTAGGGAAAAGACTTCATTTATTGAACACTATGCTACATATAAATTCATTTGCTGTTTAATAAGAAGCAAGCAGGGTAACATTACTATCCTCAGAGATGACAACAGACAAGTAACTTGCTAAAGTCGGACAGTGGGATCCCACACAGTATGAGTGAAATCCACCTGTATTAACAGATTTCTCTAGGATCCCAAATGTTGTCCATGGTTTCTCTTGTCCTCGAGAATAAAGGTATATCCTACAGTCAGGTGATTCAGACCTACCTATGAAATAGTTTTCAAAGGTCAGATGTCTTTTCTTGGCAAGAGGTCTGAGAGCCCTGATGAGAAATGATCACCTCAAAGAATGGCTCTAGATATGTCTCACCTTTCATTAAAAATCACATATCCTAAAGGTCAGGCAAACATTATAAGAATTGTCTTGAGGATTTGGAGAAAGTGTGGTGTTTAAATCATTTAAATGGGCCCTTAAGTTTTCCTTAGTTTCAACATAATTCCTTTACAAGTTGACGGCACTTCCAGCTTTCAAGGCTTTTTGCATAGCTTTGATGGCCTGCAGCTTCCCTGCCTTTGCAAGAACATTACTTATCTTCCAGCAAGCCCTGACAGCATCGCACAGTCTACAGGTCTTTGGGAGGAAATGGCTATCAGCATAAAATATTGTGTTAGGCGTTTAAGGCTGGCTTTGTTAATCTTTCATTTCTTAAAATTTAGGACACCGCAGTGGCATTATAGGAAAGCAGTTGTCTATAATTTGCACAGCTAAATTTGGCTTCGGGGTTGTCCAATATGCAAGGATATTGTTTGGAATAATAGTTAATAACAAGTTTCCAAGCAAGTCGGAAATAGAGCCACTATCATTTAAAAATGCTGGAGCCAAAATGCAGCTGTCTCTCCAGCAAGATGATGAGTTAATGAGGAAGACATCTTTCAAACCAATAAACACCACCGTTTCGAGTCAGCTTGGCGCCCACTACCTTGAACGTTAAGTTGCTCACCCATCACAATTATGATCACTAAGATTAGACCCATTACCACCTCTCCAACAAGGGCTTGAACTAAACAGTTGATACTCACGTCTGAGTTCTTCAGGTGTGACGACTACAGTAGAAACAGGCTATGGTTTCAGTTGAAAACCAGAGCAAGCCATCTGATTGCAACAGGCAGTGGCTCTAAGTCTCCGAAATCTGAGGACACCTGGAATAGCTCCTTTGGTGCAGTGGTCAGGGAAACCTTCCCTCAGATGTTAAAGCCCCCTCTAACAGCGTGGTGTAGTATCTTTAAGTGACCTATGCACTCCTTCCAAACATGTTACATCTTCCCTGGAGTACTTACTATACTCAGTACAATATAAATGCTATATAAACGCTTTTCACATTATACTGTTTAGGGAATAATTATGAAGAAAAAGTCTGTTCATTTTCAATACATGTGCAATTTAAGAAACAAGAAATGAAATACTTTCATTCGAAGTTGGTTGAATCTGAGGATGTAGAATCATTTTATATGATGGACTGGCAACTCTTTAAGTAGACTTACTGGTTATATTTAAAGTTAAACAGGCCCCAACACTGTGCTAAGTACTCAGATATTAAATATACATTAGAGACATGTACATGCTAAGCACACTCATAACACATCTAGGAACCCAGAAAGGCATGCATGGAAGATGAGGCTCATCCCATGAGGGGACCAATGAGTAGGTCTACAGAGATAGGACAAAGCAGGAACTCAACTAATTCTCAAACACCCTAATATATACATACCACCAGGAGACACAGTAGAGGGAAAGGAAATGGGCACAGTTGTCCCCAGTCAGAGAGGGAGCTAATGTGGTCCCAGTATTGCTTTCCTATTCCTCTTGCTCATCTTTCAGTCAGTCCCAGGCCTCCTCTAGATTGCTAGGTTCCTAGAACCAGTCCTTTCCTCTCCTTCGTAGCAGAGGCCACTCTCCTCAAGACTCAGTTTCATCCTGTCTCAGTGTTCTAAGCGCCGGCTAACAAGTTCCATTTGCCATGTGGATTCTTGTCTTACGGTTGTTATAATAAGGTGTCACTATGTGTCTTCAAGTAACAGGCAACTGTTTTCTTGCTGTCCTAGAGACTAGCAAGTCATGTGTCTGCAGGGCCCTGTACCCTCTGAGGAAGGTTCTGAGGAGTTTCTCCTTACCTCTGCCATCCTTTAGTTTGTGGCAACATCACTGTCATTTCTGTCACAAGTTGCTTTCCTCTCTGCTTGTTTTTCCTAAAGGGGCACTAGCAATGGTGGAAAGGGTCCCCCCTCTGGCAGCATCCCCACATCTTAACAAGTGAATTGCCTTTTCAAGCATTCTCTTCCACAGTCACAGGGATCAAGGGTTAGGATGTCCATGTGTCTTGGTGGAGAATGGGAACACAAAGCAATCAGGACAGCCTGAATATCTACATTGTACTGAAAGAGACCTGCACTGCACAAACAAGTCGCTGCACTCATCAAAGCGACCGTCTTTAACCCTGCCTCTCTGCACCAGCTTCTCATCTTGGGGTGGGAAGGAGATGAACGAAGAAATATTAAGGTTAGCAAAACCACTTCCTTCCACCTTGGGGAGGAAGATCAGAGACATGGGTGTGGAAGCATTGACAGGCCACCTGACTGTGGACCCTGAGCTACTGTGTTCCTTCTGTTACACCACACCAGGCTTCTGCTCTCCCAGCCCAATGCAGACAGCAGAACTATGCGAGGGGTGGAATGCAATAGGTGGCCTCTTTAGTAGAGACTCCAGGCAGGCTGGCTGCCACACCCAAGTCAGTTAACCCATCGACAGTTGGTGGTAACAGGAAAAACCCCAATGTCAACATGAAATGATGACATCTATGAGCTGAAAAGGACCTGAGAGACCTCATTCAACTTTTAGTACACAGTCAGGGGGCAGACAAGTTACAGTACTTACGGGGGAGGCAGAAGGGCCTAATTCTACCCTTCCTTCCTTCCTTCATACCCTCCAAGTCAGCATCACTTCAAAGGAGGTCAGAGTGCTATGAAGACAGAAAGCATGGTAGCAGACTTTTGATGGTGGCTAGGTGGCCTGTCTCTGTTTCTACACTTGTCAAAAAGACTACTTCTACCAGGCATTGGTGGCACACGCCTTTAACCCCAACACTACTTGGGAAGCAGAGGCAGGTGGATCTTTGTGAGTTCAAGTCTATATTCAAGATAGATAGGCCTTCCCTCCTCATTTTACCTATCCCAATGTCAATAATGTCTAGAAACACTCTCATAGACATGTCCAGAAGTATTCCCCACCACTCTTTTATGGATCACTCAGTTTAGTCAAGTCAAAAGCAAACATTGCCCATCAGAGTAGACCAGACTGCATTCATCTTTGCAAAGATTCTGTCCATTCATCCATCCATCCTTCCATCCATCATCTACCTATCCCTCTATCTACCTACTTATCCTTTCATCTATCTATCTATCTATCTATCTATCTATCTATCTATCTATCTATCATCTATCTATCTATCTTCCCCATGACCCCAGGTAGTCTTGGTTGGGTATCCATAGAGGTATCTTTTTTGGGGGGTGTTGGTTTTTTGAGACAGGGTTTCTCTGTATTGGCACCACTGTCTCATAACCTGAGGACCCAGATGGAACAAAGGGGCCTCTGTGCTCATACCACCATCTTGTCACCTCTGAATTCTGCTGTCTTTAATCCCTTTGTTGCCATTCTGTAACACACACAGGAATAAAGCTATTTGACAGTCGATGTGTGTTCTAGGAGTTAATATTAGTATCTAAGGTTCAAATAAAAGTACCTGGGATTACCAGAGGCCAGCTGTCATGAGAAGCTGGGACTCATGGATAAATATCAGTCAATGAAACAAATTTAGTTTGTGAATTTATTTTTATTCAATAAATTCTGACATTGTGGAAAGATACAAACACACCCATCAATGTTTGAGGCAAGCACACTCACAACACATTTGTCCTGTTTCAACTGTCTACATGACTCTCTTTAACTACATCTGTATCCATCACTTTTCTGTTGCTGTGATAAAATACCATGACCAATTCAATTTATAGAAGGAAGAGTTTATTTGGACTTATGGTTCCAAAGAGACTATCATGGCAGGAAGGCATAGCAACAAGGGACAGACATGGCAACCGAAGCAGGAAGCTGAGAGCTTACATCTCTGCCCACAAGCATACCAGTCCCAATTCTCTCTCCTCTCTGAAGTTTGTCTTGACTTTCCAGGTGGCCTGGGGTGGTGCTTCTGGGTTTCTGGGGACCCATTTTTGTTGGGGCAATTGCTTTAAGTAGTATAGTCTTTTGTGTGTGTGTGTGTGTGTGTGTGTGTGTGTGTGTGTGTGTGTGTGTGTGTAGCTATGAAGAGGAGTGTGCTTGGCTTCCAAAGCAACAAGGGCAAAAGGAAATACAGGGCAGTTGGGAATTGGGTGCTGCTGGCAGTCATCTGGGGGGCTGCTGAGTTCATTCCTTGGCACAAAGAATCAAATGAACAGAAAAGACAGAAGAACAGTCTGGGGAGAAAGGGAAAGTAACAGCTTTGTTTCTGTAATGTGGAAGAGGCCTTAAGCTGAAAGGAAGTCTACTAAACTGATAATGGCTTGGGTATTTTATAGGGCTCCCAGACATCTCTTTTCTCCTATTGGTCCTGTTTGGATACCTATGCTCATGAGAGCTCCTCATCCCTACTGCCCCTCCCACTTTCACCCCTCCACGCCCTACTCCCACTTCTACCCCGAACCCCAGCTTTCCATTTCCATGTCTACTTATGTCCCTCTAACCCTGCTTCACAGTGGTGCTGTAACCATCCTGGCAGGAGTTAAGCCATTCTAAAGAGAGGCATTGAGCTATCAGACTGTTGACACAGTTTGTTCCAGAGGATTAAAATTTCCCCCAGAAATCCACACTGGGAAGGGAAAGGCAGAAGCCTGGCACCAGCCAGAGGGGGAACTTGTCTCCCAGGCGATCTTACATACTTCTGACAAAGCAAGACACCTCACAGGATGGACTGCAGTTGACACAATGGCAGGACAGTGATGGGCAGGGCCAGACCTTCCCAGGATTGCTGGTTATTCACACCTGCTATCCCTCACTTAAACTACAATCCATGTTAGTCACATAGCTACGGACTTGCTGGTCAATGGATCCATTGTTCCTCCTTCCCAAAGAGACAATACTAAACAAACCTTTCTCTGCTTTTCACTATTACTGATCAGTTTAATATTGCAACCAAGCCTAGCTTATTGATTGGCATTTTGAGAGTTCAGACATTGACCCTAAAATCTCTGGTTAGCAATGCCCACCTGATGAGAAATAAGATGAAAAGGAGTTTGGCCAGGACTTGTCTTTATTACTACATGGCCCCAGGGTCATGCCTTTCTACTGGACTATGAGGGACACCGTAATCCCTTGGAGCATAACATCAACACCACCTTATTCAGGATTTCCTTCTGTATGCTGTGAATATGTTCCTCTTACAGATGAATAAAGCTGTTTCAGCCAATGGACAGGCAGGATATCGCCATATCGGCAGGCTATGAGACTAAGAGAATTCTGGGAAGAGGAATGGGAAGAATGAGTTGAAAGAGAGATGCTATGTAGCTGCCAAGAAAGTAAGAGGCTTGGGCATCACTGGTAAACCAAGACCATGTGGAGATACAAAGATTAATATAAATAAGTAATAATTAAAAGAGAGCTAGCTAATAAGAAGCCTGAGCCAAAAGCCAAACAGTTTATATAATTAATATAAGCCTCTGTGTATTTATTTGGGACTATGTGGCTGTGGGACCAGGTGGGATAGAAACTTCAGTCTACAACCACTGACAATAACCACAAAAAGTAGTCCAAAAGTTTATGGTTTCATGATGAGGCCAAAGACAAAAATGTTATATACAGTTTATGACATAATGCCCCTTCAGTTCCAATGATTCAGAAGGCTATCAGTTGAAATGGCCTGATTCCATGTATGATAAATTCACAGAAGACTGTCACACAAACTCTAGCCATTGACTCTCTCTGATCATTCTAAGCATGTGACACTATTAACTCTTCAGGAATTAGCAAACAGGACAAAGATGGAGACTAGAATCAAGGGAGGAAAAAATCTGAGCCTGATGACTCGTCTACAGTACTCACTAGAGCCATATGGCATGGCACGGAAGGAGGCAGATGTCACATTGATGCATCCCAGTTGTCTCTACGCTAGAGTAGAATTTTCCCATTACACGACAGTGTCACATAACGGATGCAAAGGTCCCCACCATGCAGGTATGCAGGTGTGTAACCCCCTCCTCAAGTTAGCCCATTCTTCCAAAGCTACCTCTATAGCCATTAACTCAAATCCTGAATGGCTCCTTGGTGTTCAGGTTTTGAGAAAATTGCTTGAAAACCAAAACTGTTCCATTACACAAAGAATGGGAGGCTAGCTGCCAGTGGGAGCCATGGCTTGGACAAGAGAGGCCAGCCTAATGGAACTGGAACGGTTTTGAGGGTAAGGTACAGAAATGTGGCTGCTCTTTCACTGGATCTCAAACAGAAGGACTAAAAAACTAAAGACACCACTGGTCCACACAGTTGTCAATGGCCTTCCATAGCACAAGTACTCACACTCCAGTCACCCAGAGCAGGAGGGAAGGAGTGAAAAATCTAAAGGCACCCACCAAAACAGTCCTGACAAAGCCCAGATGTCTTATGATTTTGTACTTCATGTCATGTAATGTTCCTTTATATGACACAACCTATGAATGATTATTGCAGTACATTTTTTTTCTCAAAACATTACAAATAACATTTATACTTTTAGGAGAGATGGCATGGTACCATGTGATTCTGATACTGCATCATAGGTATAGTATAGGGGTTTATGAAGGATGGTCCCATTATCAAGGATCTCTCTCTCTCTCTCTCTCTCTCTCTCTCTCTCTCTCTCTCACACACACACACACACACACACACACACACACACACACACGTGCGCGTGCTCACACACACCATCTGACATATCACTGGCATGTAGGATAAAGGGGGAGTTACAATTCTTGTCATTGTTTAATTAGAAAGTACTAACTGACTGGGAAATGGCAAGCCAGAGGATGACAAAAATAACTCATCATGTGACTAGAAATGTATAGCCAAAGTAACCCAGATTTCCTTTTCTATTTTAGAAAGTTATTTAAAAACGCCTAGTATTTCTCCATGGGAGCAAAAGAAACTTGCTTTCTGCCCTCTGAAGTCTTAATAATTGAGGGTGAGGAAATGAACTGACAGTGGACAGATTAGCAGAGAAAAACACTCACACTCATTATTACCGGCATGAGCATGGGGCATCACACAGATGAAACGCAAGGATGTTGTGAGCCAGCAAGATGCAAGGCTCAGACACCCTTCTTCACACAGGAGAGGGAAATGGAAGGTGTGCGGCATTTTGAAGAGGGAGGAAATGATTTATAGATGACTAAGCCAGGACACCAGATAGGGCCTGGAACAACATTCCTCTGGGCTTGAGTCGTGTCTTCTGAGATGTGAATGTAATCTCTCTTGGAATAAAACCTCAGTAGGAGAGCTGACAGCAATCTTGTTCCGCTTTCAGGGTCTGACCTAATATTGAGGTAGGTAAGGGGAATTTCACACAAAGTTCTTCCCTCCACTCGCAGAGAGAATGTGAACTGACAGACCTCAGGCCTGCCTCTTACATTCAGTAATGCCCAAGGCCCATACCTTGGGCATTTATTTGCTAAGCCCCAAGTTTTCTTTTGAAAAGCACTTCTCAACTTGGAAAGCACCTGGAAGCCCTTAGAAGCCATGGTCTTTCAGGCTGCCATTAACTCTGGGCTCTCAGATGTCCTTAAGTAATAGTTGTGGCAGTAATATTCCCAGTACTTCCTGACCCATATTCTTGTCTCTGCTGATTGGCTGCAAAATTCTACTAGTCACATGGGTTCTAAATGGGACTCTCACACACTGATCCTGGAGAACCAGAGTTCTGAACCATTTGTCACAGGTTGGTAGGAATGAGAAATGCAGGTCACCCCAGAACTATGGGATCAGAGCAAGAATCTGAGAGACAAGTTCCTCTGCTGGCTTTTTTGTTTGTTGTCATTGGTTTGGTTTTTTGTTTTGACACTTGAGTTGGGAATCAGTCCTAGGTGACTCATTCTTGATGCTAAACCATTCCTGTCTGTCAGCTCTCCCCAGCAATGGACCCCTAAAGCAGGTTCTCTTGCCTCTTGCACCTAGCTAATGAAATAACTCACCCCTTCACTCAGCTTAGTTCCTATAGCAACCTCCTAGGAAACACAATCCTCCATCATTGTATCCTCACTTTAGCCCAATACTCCCATCACAACTTCTTCCACATCCATGGAATAAAGTCCATGTTTCTTTTTCAACCCAAAGAAGGTACCAGATTTGTTCCCTGGCGTGTCCTCAGTAGCTGATTGGTTTAAATTTGATGAATCTGCTTAAATTTGATCACAGTATTTCTTCAGGGGTTTAAGACACACTGTAATGGGTTCTTTCAAGTGATACCTAAGTTCATCTTTGAAACCAACAATCTTTCCACTTTCCTTTACATTTCCCACTTTTCTTTCCTTATGGTTGAACTGAAGGCAAAAGCTAAACTATCCTTGGTTTTAACTAACTCCTTTTAGTTGTCTGTGGTTGACAACTTTTGTTTGTTTAACCAAGGAACAAAGCCCTGTTTTAAAGGCTTATTCTTATATAAAACTCACATATTAGAAATCCAATATTCCATTCCATTATGTAAGTAAATTGCATAACACAATATGCTATTATCTTTACATAATTTATGTGTCTGCTGTCTTATATAACATGTTTGTCTTTTTGGGATCAGTAACATAGTTGTGTATTAGAAATCTAATACTCTAGAAATATATTATGCATTATATAACCAGTTGGAAATATAAACTAAGACAGATAATGGTTCTCATGTTTGACTCTATAGCATGGTAGAACTAAGCTCTTAGCCTAGGGAAGGCCCAGATGCTGCCATTTTTTATTGCCTTGGGCTCTGTAGACTATAGTCATTAACTTGATAAATTAGCACCAACTCTGTTTCTGTCTTCTAAGTTCAAATACACATGTTGGTGTAGGGGTGCTGGGGTGCAAGGTGGGGATGGAGGAGTGGGTTAAGCTACTTCTCACCTGAATTTCAAGTATAAAGTGAGCCAGAGAGCTGACCCACTATTCTCACAAGTTATCAAATTATTAGCTTTTTCTGGGAATGGAAACATAAAAGTCAATGGCCACCAAAGATTGCCACAGCAGCAGCCAGCTATCTAAGGAAGGAGTCTATAGGTTAGAGGGCAACCTACAGGACATCTGGTTCTAGACTTCTGGCCTCCAGAACAGTAACTAAATCTTTCTTGTTTAAGTAATCCAGTTTATATTGTTTGTTTAAGGCAGACCTAGGACCCTGAAACAGCAACACATACAAAAACAGACCCTGCATGAGTGGAATTGGGAGGATCCCATGTCTATAGGCATGGGGCTGTGAAAGCCAGTTCACCTTGCTGATCACAGGAAGCACCTAATGGAGCCTAACAGATCTGAAGTCCATGAACCATGCTCCATTTCCACGTGGACTTATGAAAAGATGATTGTTTCTGAGGTCACATCTCAAGTTTAATGAAGCCACATACATAGGGGCACCTGTCTCCACTTCCAAGTAACAAATAGTTCTAGTAAGACCTAGAGGACAAGACTCCAAAAATTAGCATGGGCAACTGACTTAACAGACTCTTCTGTTTATTTTTTTATGGTTTTGTTCCCTGCATTTGGACAACCCACATTAGGACAATATGTCAGTACATCTGGGAAATATCCAAGAGAAATCTCACCCAGCTTCTCTTTATACCTCTTATTCATTTATATCCTTTGGAAACCAACAAACTAATAGCCAAATGGACTCTTTACATCAATCACATGGATAAGGTTGAGTGGGTAATGTGTTAGTAGAAATTTTTGAGCGCATCTGATTGGTTGGAAGCGTGAAAGGTAATGCAGTGAGCAGCATGGTGGCCACTGCAGCAACTCAGCTTCCCCTGGCCATCCACACGCTCTAGAAGCCCCCTCTCCAGTCGGGAGGATACCATAAGCTTGACTTCTAGCTCTGCAGACAGCTAACTGCCTTGGTGGACCTTAAAAATCTTGCTGACTCTCAGGCCATAACACCAAGGGTCCTGAACTATACTCACTCTTCCTCTCCAGACACCACAGTTAGGACAATGGAACATGGCCTCTAGCATGTGCCTGGGCCAAAATGGTGAAGGACGCAGATGAAATCTAATCTGGCTTTCTTCTGAAAGGGGTCAGATAGGAATGATTCCTTGTCAGGTGCAATGAGAAGGAAAAGAATCCCAACTGAAGAGCTGGAGAATTGGCTCAGTGGTTATGAGTACCTAATGCTGTTGCAGAGGACCCAGGTTCGATTCCCAGCACCATATGGTGGTTCATAACAATTCATAACTCCAGACCTGAAACCCTTTCTGACTTCCACAGGAACCAAACACTCAAGCGATTCTCATACATAAACAGGCAAAACAGCCATACACATACAATAAGATAAAGCAAGTCTGGGGGGCAGCAGAATCTCAGCTGGATGTAGGATGTAGTGTGTGTTGGTCATCCCAAGACTCCAAAGGCTAAGGCAGGAGGATAACTAAAATCCAATTCTTTAAGCAATTCTTGCTTCTCCCTAAACTTCCATCCAGGGCCCCCCCAGGACCCTCCTTCTAACCCTCCTATGGAAACTACCAGGTCTCCTCATATTAAGAAAATTAAGGTTTATAATCTTTCAACTCTATGATGACTACTCTGGTGTTCAGCTCCAGTATAGTATTCAGTAAGTTACAAGAGATAGCAACGCTTTGTATAAAACAGGCTCATAGTTAGATGACTTTGCCAACTGTTGGCGCTTGAAAAAAAAAAAAAAAAGTGTTCTGACCCCATCTCAAGGGCCTGGCTCAGTTACCATGCTTAGTAGGTATATCTCAATGGTATTTCTATCTGGATTTTTCCCCTGATCTTACAATGGTGTTAATCAGGACATAGTCCCATCTTAAGTCCAGGAGCGTTGGTTCTTGGAAAAATATACTTTATCTCTCTTCCATAGTGTTTCTAAATGACTGGTCTAAAATATTCACACCCAGTTGCCTGGCCAATACCTATCAAAACCATCTCCACCCTACAAATACCCATTTCTAACATCTGTGTAGCAGAGAACTCTCAGCAGATACAGATGTGGCCAGAAAACAAGTATCACTTCTGGAATCCGAACTGCCAAGGAGCACACATCTGGCAAGTTCCAATACCTGCTCTGCACCCTCCAACCTCCCAAGGACCAGGATTACTGAACTTGTGTTCAGAGTACACTGACATCTATGCACATCGCCAGGTTTCCTTTGAATTGAAGGGGTTTTGTTGCATCAGATGAGAGCTAACATTTTTGGCTACTCAGTTCAACCCTGGAAGTCTTGGGTGATCAGATCATGATGAGTACTGAAATACCTGCCTCTGGATCCTTCTGTAGACCTGGGCTCCTCTTTGCATGTGAGTGTATTCAATCTGGAACTAGTCATATGTTGCAGATATATAGCTGGCAATCTTTACGCCTTCTAAGATAACTTGATTCATCTCTGCTCTGATCATGAACTAATCACACATGTAACGTGAGCAGTGGCGTTCTCCCCTTTGGATGGAGAGAACCTGGCATCCCCAAGTACCTACAGCTACCAAGTGTGGCTTCTAGTGTGAAGGAAAAATACTAGGGGGAGAAATTTTAAAAGCAGTTTGTCTATTACAGTATTTCACAGTGTTTACTTCTTTAGGTATGAAGGGCACAATTTACAAAATCTTTTGTTCATATGAAATATAAGCTGAAGTATTTAGTAAAATATTTTGATGTCTAATTTATTTTAACACACACGAGAGAGAGAAAGAGAGAGAGGGGGAGAGAGAGAGGGAGAGGGAGAGAGAGAGAGAGGGAGGGAGAGAGAGAGAGAGAGAGGGAGGGAGAGAGAGAGAGGGAGGGAGGGAGAGAGAGAGAGAGAGAGAGAGAGGAGAGAGAGAGAGAGAGAGAGAGAGAGAGAGAGAGAGAGAGAGAGAGAGAGAGAGAGAGAGAGAGAGAAGCAAACCTCACAAAAAGCTAGCAATTGTTTGGCCTTTACATATAAGTTTTATGGGCGTTCATGTCTTTCAGTGTGTCTGAAAAGGGAGAATTGCTGTGATTGCATTTGTATTGTAATCTCAGCACTGCACAGAAGTCCCCAGTGAGGCTTGTTCTTAGGAAAGTGGGTGGATAATCTAGATGCCAGTGCTTTGGCTTGAAACATTAAACAAAACTCTATGTACTCTTTGGAAAAGGGGTTTTTACAGACATGATTTATAGCATCAAGGCATTTCTTTTGGGGGAGGGGTGGCCAGGAGAAGGGAGGAGCAAGATGTTCCAGTCCAGGAGGTGGATAGATCTGGTGGACATGCAAGCAAGGGTGGAAAGTGAGATGGTCAATAACAACTGTGCTAGCTGCTCGTGGGGCGTTCCCTCTACCCAATCTTCTGTAGATGGGGTATATGGAGGGAATCTCTGCCACAGGGCTGCAAATTGTTCCAGAGCACAAGAACAAGGAAAGATATCAGGAAGGATATCAGGAAAGATATCAAGGAAAGTTATCAGGAAGATCTTTATTATGCCAAATGATTGGTGGGCTTGTGGAAGATATTTGGGAACAAAAACTTCCAATTTCTGGGTTGCTGGCTTCTGTATTACCTACAGTAAGACTCCAGAGGATTGGATCATGTAGGTGCCAATCTAGGAGGAATAGAGACAGAGATCAGAGGAGCCACAAGACAGATGACAGTGTGCAAGGCCCAACACCCATCATGGCACCATACCCAAACCTAAACTCAGATCCAGCAGCAATAAAGTCCAGCTAACTTGGCTGGGAGAGTCCCTAAAGAAAAGCAAACCAAGGACATCCCAGCACTCTGAGCATGTCCCCTGGTGAATACAGACAGAACTTTCCAATATACCAGGAGGCTGCAGAAACCCATCTGACATCCTACAGTATACACAAATTTAGATTTTCATGTTTGATTATTATTTAGATAACCCTCAAGTTTCTTAGCTGGTCAAAAGTAGTTTTCTTCTACTTTGTTAACTTCTGATGGCCTGTCCTCTTATATCCTGGTGTTTCATGTCAATCATTTAATATTCCTTACTTACTTATTGTGACGGGGAGGGTACACACGCTATAGTGTGTGTGTGGAAGTCCAAAGTTCTCAGTTTCTACAATGTCTGTCCCAGGAATTGAACTCGGGTCATCATACTTGGTGGCAACCACCCTCATTCCCTGAGCCATTTCATCAGCCTTCATGCTAACCATTTAATTGTTTTCTTCCCATTGGTTCAGTTCTATAAGCATTCTTATTGAAGGCCTTGCTAGATCTCTGTCTCCATTCACTCCTACATTCATGCACACAGGATTTTGAAGAGGGGAGAAGAGGACAGAAACAATAGAGAATTCAAATGCAAACTCATCCATCTTCTCAAGACACTGATCAATACTCTGTGTAGACTGGATAATTCTGCTCCTGGCTAACTGTTCTTGTTAACTGAACTATGCCAACTGAGAACATGGTTTTTGTGCTTAAAAGCTTACCCTGAAAAAGGTTCAGTGTGACAATGAGACCCAGGACACTTTCTGTTGGCTTCAAATTCACAGAGATCCACCTACCTCACGGTCTACTCAGACGGTCTTCTCTGGTGACTACCCCACAACATTAAGATTCAACCTTTTGTTATAAGTCTTTTCAGTTTTTCAAAACAGTGTTTCTCTGTGTAACCCTGGCTGTCCTGGAACTCTGTAGACCAGGCTGACCTCAAACTGACCATTGTTACCATATGAGAGAATATGGAAATTGAGGGTACTGAGGCCGAGCCATTTGCAGTAAGACATCTGAGGAGTCTGAGGAGAAATTTGAATCTCTGAGCTGAGGAGGAAGGAAGAAAGGGTTAAAAAAAAAAAAAAAAAAAAAGTACTTTTTAAAGCTCAGAATCCAAAGAGTAGAAACTTTTCTGAGGTGAATAATGAACACCATCCTTACACATAACTGGACCACATGGTCAGGAGCTAGGTCAGGAGCGAGGAAGGTGTTTAGCCCAGAAAAGCAGAAACAGAACACCCCATCCTTCATGACCCATGCAGGTTTGCCTACCCCCACATTCTTCTAATGACTTATTTCCTCCAGCACTTCCTCCTGCTTGGGGGTGGACCTATGGGGAAGGATGCAAATTTATCTAATAGCTAAAAGAAAGAAAGAAAAAAACAACTTGTGGTAAGGCCCTTAAGTACCTCAAGCAGTTGGGCCAAAGGCAAGGAGAGAGCCTGAGGCAGTTTGAGTCTGTTCTGGTCTTCTTACCCAGCTCTGCCTCCAGAGAACACTGGGGGGGGGGGGGGGGGAGTAGAACCTCTTTGAGACTTCCCAGAATAAAATTCCTGGGCAGCACCTGTTAAAACCCAGGCCCCACTCCCAGCCGCAGAGGAAGTGCAGGCAAACAACCCAGTGCACAGGTTTCTGCTATGGGCCACATCCGCTCTTTCTCCCTCATCTGGGAGTGATTTGACTCAGCAACAGAGGGGATACCTATACATCTGCCGCCCTGGGGCTTGTGGGTGGGAAGTACAGGAATGATTGACAGCAGCTGGCCTCTTATACGACATGTACATAATGTCATATAATGGCCAAACAGTCCCTAGAAAGGAAACCATATCTATGCACTGAACTATGCATGTCACTGACACCCAGGGGCGGGGAGATTGGTTGGAACGCATCATATTCCTATGTTGACCATGACGTATTGCTTCTGAATTATTTTATCCTTTTATGGCTTCTTGTTGTCCTCTTTCATTCCTTAACATTATTAAGAACAAGCCGGTTGGTCTCACTGTGTGGAATCTAGTTGAAGCGGTACTGTCTTCTCTAGCCTAAGTGTCCAGTGGAAAAGTTGCCTAATAGGGACTCAGGTTAGCTCAGGAGGTTCCCCTATGTTCTGCATGCATCCTGTGCTCCCACAGAGTGAAGCCAAGTTCATGCTGAATCAAGACTATCTACCCCAGTCCCGCACTTGACCTTGAACTCCTAGCATCCAGAACCACTAGGAAATCATTTTCTGTTGTCTGAGCCACTGAATGTAGCAAACTGTTAGCTGCTGTGGCAAACTAATAGACTCTGTTTTGCATCAGAACCACTGAAAAGCCTGACTGTCTTTGCATCTGAGAAGAGGGTGAGGAGCCAGACAGACAGAAACTCTGACAGACTGAGACCGACTTCCTAAGCAGCCTTCTCCACCTTGGGTTGGTTCAGAAAGGAACCTAGACTATGCACACTGTCTACCAAAATGGTCCTGTATCTTGGACAAAGTTACAAAGACAATGACATGTATGTGGGCTTTCCTGCAAGCTACCGCCCTCCTGTTTAAACTTGCTGTTAGTAAACTATTCTTTTCAACATCTTTTGCACCACGCCTCCATTTTGAAATAACAACTGAGTCAATTGTTTAAAATATTCAGTAATAGACCAGGAGGGCATGGTGGTGCACAACTTTAATCCCAACACTAGAAAGGCAGAGGCAGGCAGATCTCTGAGTAAGCCAGCCTGGTCTACAAGAGCAAGTTTCAGGATGGCCAGGGCCATGCAAAGGAACCACCTGTCTTGAAAAGCAAAAATCAAACCAAATCGAAATAGTCAGTGATACTGAGGTGCTACCTGGCATCCTTGAGTTCCTCCCAGAGAGGAATGCCTCCCTCACAGAACAGGTTTATTTTACCTGGGCTTTTTTGAATGCTTATCTAGCTAATCCCAGGGAAGCTATCTCTCTGTGGCTAAGTAGAGCAGTGCAATAGGGCTCTTAAAAAGATGAAAATTCTCGGGGGGGGGGGGGGAGGAGATTCAGGCTGGGATGAGAATGGCCGGAAGCCCTGGTGTTAGAGGAAGAACGGTCTCCCAGGAAGAGTCACCTCCCAGTTCCGGTCTACAATTCATCACACAGCGAAACCTACACATGGATGTCCCCTGGTCTTTCTTTCACCTTTCTTATAAATTGGAACACTGCTATAGGCAAGGTAGAGAGAAACTGAGAATTTTTTTAATTCCCAGTTCTGACCCAAACTGTAAACAAACACATTTCCATGTTCAGATTCCTTCCTGCAGTCATTTGGTAAACCCTGTAAGCAGTGGACCGGAGGGTCCGGACTCGAGTCAATGTTTGGGAGCCTGGGCAAGACTCAGTCAAGGAAGACTATTGTTGCTAAAAAGGGAAATAGCACTGTGGGCCATGACTCTGGAGACATTTGTCCCAGCCCAGGTTCTCATTTATCCTTTGCATCTGGGAAGGCATTGTGCAGACATGAAATCAGAAAGAATGGAAAGCAGGAAGCCATATTGTATATGAGCCCTGAGGTGTAATCTCAGCCTAAGGAGTTCCCATCCCGATGTCTTGAGTAGTCATGAGGGTAGTTTTCGCTCCCACTGTCACGCCAGAACATACATAACTAAGGAAATTAATAATAATTAAAGTGACAGTGAAATGCGTATGACAAATGTCTTCGCTCTGATTTCTTTATCTACAGCAGTTGGGAGTGATTGATATCCATGAAATAAGTCTCCAGATGATGTCATTCAGAGTATTAAGAAGGGCCTGTCTTTCACCAGGACTCATGAGGGTATGTGCATATGCAAATGAGTGAAACTACGGGGGGGGGGGGGAACAGCAGCACAGTTGAGCTGGGTTTATGGAAAGCTTGCGGAGGGAAAGTCCTTGTGCTCACCAGCACCCAGCGCAGCAAATGTCACTTAGCACTGGCACCGTGCTCCTACATTGAGGCCTGTTTCTCCCACAGATGCTGTTGGTGCCCTCCAACTATCCATTGAGCCTGAGCCATTCAGGAAAGACAACTGCTCACTCAAGTCTAAGACCCCCCTGCTCCTCTACAGGCCACTGATGCGGCATATTCAGCCAGACTGGCAGAAATTCCTAAGCAGGAAGAAAGCAAACCCGCTCTGCAAGTGTCAGGTTTAAGGGAATCCCAAGTTCTTTCTGGAGCTCTTTCCAGCTCACATGTGACTATCACGATATAATTGATTGGTTTCGGTAGAAGGGCTGGGAGTAGAGCATGCTTCTATACTCATTCCAAAAGATGTCGGGAAACAGTTAAAAAAAAAGGGGGGGGGTTGGCAAAAGAAAATGAAAAATGGATTCGTGGGCTAAAAACAAAAAACAAAACAAAAACAGCAGGTTTTAGACGTTGATACACTGCATGAAGTTTTGGTGTAATATTTACCAAAATAAAATAAAAGTTATGACAGCTTGTTATGCTTAAAGATGAATAGTCACAAGCATGCATGCATGCTTATGAGAGATTGCATTTTCTGTTTTCTCATGAAGAAGCCATAGAGCTAAGCCATACTTAGAAACACTGACTAATCTCTCCTAAGTCTTGGGAGCGACCTTCATTTATCTTTTATCCCCCTCACAATGGCCCATGAAAGAGGCTTTGTGAAGAAAAGGGACTTGTGGTGGTCACGGAACATATGTCTCAGTAATCCAAGGACAGAAGTCAGTTGTCCTGTCTTAGAAATGAGCCCTGACAACCTCCCTGCACCCCGGGCACACCATTTGTTCACCAGCCATGTGGGCCAGCATCCTGGCGGGGCGCCTGGGCTCAGAGCAGCCATGGCAGGCTCCCTGGCCGGGCGTCCTGAGTCAGCAGCCTCCTCTCCACAGAGCAGATGGGCCAGCCCTCAGGGAAAGGAAGCTCTTCTGAGAGTCTCCTGTCTTCATCCTTCCCAAATGGGCTTTGCTATAAAAAGCAAATTAAACAGCCATTGTTCCTCTCCTCCATGGAGCTGGCATCAGAACATCCTGCCTAATACCAAAGGCTCCCGGATGTTTGCCGCTGGCCCGGTGATGCCTGTCACAGCTAACAGCAGTAAGAACAAAAAAATAAATCAGTAAAATGTGCCTTCTACTTGGGAATGGTATTTTTCTGAAGCCCAGTCCCGTCTTTCTGGTTGTGTCTTTTTTCCTTTTTGCTGTGACATACTCCACAGCAGAAGAGAGTTTTCTTGTTGATCCTGGCATCTTCTTTGTGCCTTCCATGGGTCTTGAAGATAGGCTTTAGGCCTTAAAGTCATAGCAGATCCTGAAGACCTGACCCTTAAACTTTCCCATTTTGGAAGTCTTTGGCAAGTGGTACCCTATCTGTGTGACAGAGTGATGTAGTGATGTATCCCACCTTCAACCTAGAGCAGAAAACAAAACACAAAAAAACAGTGATGCAGTGGCTGGCTGTACACACCTTTAATCCCAGCTTTCCAGGGGCAGAGGCAGGTAGATCTTTGTGAGTTCAAGGCTAGCCTGCTCTATAAAGTGAGTTCCAGAACAGGCAGGGCTACACAGAAAGACCCTGTCTCAAAAAACAAAAACAAACAAAAATAGCTGAAAACCCTTTCTTGTTTTTCTTTGGTTGTTGTTGTTGTTGTTGTTTTTTGTTTTTTTGTTTTGTTTTGTTTTTTGTTTTTTGGTTTTTTGTTTTGTTTTTTTTTTTTTTTTTTTGAGATAGGGTCTCTCTACATAGCACTGGATGTCTTGAAACTCACTGTTTGAGGCTGGCCTCAAACTCACAGAGCTCTGCCTGCCTCTGCCTCTCAGCATGCCTTTCTAAAATGACACAGCTGAGAGAAAAAGAAAGATGTTGTGAGTCTGTGTTTGTTTGCTTGCTTTTGGTTTTCAATGCAGGGTTTGTTTCTCTGCACAGCTCTGACTGTCCTGGAATGTGCTTTGTATACCAGGCAGTCCTTGAAGAGATTCTTCTGCCTGTGCCTCCTAAGTGGTTGAGGCTCAGGGGGAGAAACCAGAAGTAAATCACAGATAGCTTCATGCCTTGAGAGAGAAGCAAAGTCAAAACCAGGGGCAAAGGAAAAGGAAGGCAGAGAAAGGGAGAAAGGGGCTCACAATCATTAATACAATTACATCCATGCCTCAGTGTGCTTTCTACCATTGGGAGCTGAGGGATGGCTCCGTGGTTAAGAAGCTCTTGCAGAAGACCCAAGTTCAATTCCCAGCATTGCTATCAGGTGGCTCATAACCATTTGTAACTCCAGCTCCAGAAGAATCCAGGCCAATGGCCGGTGAGGGCACCAGCACCCATATGCACACACCCTCACACATACACACAATTAAAATAAACTGTTTAAAAAGGATCCAATAGTGCTATTCAACCTAAAAAAAAAAAAAAAAGCATCTAAGTGGCTTCTATGGACATTATCCAAATATAATTCAGCACTAGACAAGTTATGGGACAAGACAGTGTCACTTTGTCTGGAGACATGGACATATGGCCTCACAATCACCATTAACCACAGATCTTACTTGTACATGTGAATAGTAACTAACCAGTGACAATGGGAACACGAAATGCATTGCACTTCCATTACCCACAAGGCCAAGGCGTGTGACTTTAATAAATCTCTCCTGGCTAAAGAGACAACTCTGTAAAGGGCATGTCCCAGGAGGGAAAGGTGACTGAAGAACAGGCTTTTTGCCACACAGAGTTTCAAAAGGCCTTGCCCATCTTTCAGAGTAAAGAATGGAAACGATATTTTAAACAATATTTTCTAAAAGCTGCTTGTACCACTCATACTACCAAAGCAGGTACAGTGTGGTTGATCCCCTAAACTGGGGGCTAGGGGAGCTGGGGATGGGGCTCCTGGAGCTTTCTAACCTCCGCTCTCAAATTACTGTTTTCAGAATGAAAGTTTAGCATGCACTTCCTGAACCGCTCTGTACTTGGTCAAGTAGACTTATTCTCAGAAGGGGAGAGGAGTTTCCGGTAAACAAAGCACCAAAACAGGAAGTAAGCCAGCGACTGTAGAGCAGAACGCTGGAGGGTGTGCAAGGGTGGGAAATGCTCCTCAGGGAAGCAGTTCATGGTGCTCCAGGCAGAGCTTCCAAGCTAAGTGGTGAGGGGCCTCGCGGGATTAAGGTGCCAAGACCTCTGTGTGACCTCTGCCTGGTGCTGTAGTGTTGGCTCAGCCTACGTGGCAGGAGATGCAAATTTTATTAGATTCCTGTGGCTGCTGCAACAAATTACCATGACTTAGTGGTTTGAATGTAACGCCTCCTGAGCTGGGTTTATAGTTCCACAGTACTTCCCTTGCATACATAAGGTCCTGGATTCCATCCCTAGCACAATAAATAATTAAATAAATAAATAAATAAATAAATAAATAATAAAATAAATAAATAAATAATCCATTTTCTTGAAAACAGATTCTTCCTGGTTTCCACCCTGTAGAAGCCACCTTTTCTGGTAAGCAGTCAGGCATTATGCTGGTCTGCCCATCACCTGCAGAATGCATTCAGGCAGTACCCTGGTCAGCACAGGTGCAAAGGACACCTTTAAAAGAAAGACCCTTGCCCACTTAAGCTCCTTCCTCTCTTTCTCTCCTTCCTGCTGTTCCCCTGGGGCAGACAGGACTTTTCCTGTCTCCCTCTTCTGCCCTGTCTCTGTGTCTTCTTACCTCTTCCCTTTCCTTCCCTTTCTAATAAAACTTCTCACTAAGCTCTGTCTGCCTGGCATGTTTGTCCCCCACCTCGGTCACCCTCTCCTGCCATGGAATCCGCTAAGGTTCCCCTCACACTTTGTCATAATGCTCCTGTCTCATGGCTCCCTCTTTCATCTTCAAAGATAACCGTAGCAGATTGGGTTGTTCTCATATCAAATCACTGACTCACCCACAGCCTCCTTCCTCTTTTGCTTGTGTATGTGTGGTACCTAGGACTGAACCCAGGGCCTGAGCACACCCAGGTAGTCCCTGAATCTGCAATCCTCTTGCCTTGGCCTTCAGAATGGCTGAGATTACCAGCCTGCACCAAGTCTTTTTCTCACACACTTTTAAGGATTGTTGTCTTGATGTGGAGTCCATCTGGGTGTTAAGGTCACTTGGTTTGCAATGTTAATTTTATGTACAACCTTTTGCATGTAACAGAATGCTCAGTTTCTGATATTTAGGACAGGAAAAAAGGGAGGGGGGTCTCATTAGCTTACCACATAAGCAAATCAAATTGAAAAGATCTTGAATAAACCAGGCGTTGGTGGCGCACACCTTTAATCCCAGCACTCGGGAGCCACAGGCAAGCAGATCTCTGTGAGTTCGAGGCCAGCCTGGTCTACAGAGGGAGTTCCAGGATAGGTTCCAAAGCAATACAGAGAAACCCTGAATCCAAAAAAACAAAAAAAAAGAAAGAAAGAAAAGAAAAAGAAAAGGTCTTGAATAAAGAACCATGCTCTTGAACACATATGGAACCGCCACAAGCCATCAGTGGTTGTTACTATAATGTCCAAAGTGAAGAAACCAAGATGAGGGTGTTCACAGTGCATCAGGGGAATAGATCTTGAAATCAAAGAAAGAAGGAGCACTCCAATATCCAACACCTCCCTTTTTTTGAGACAGGGACTTGATAGGTAACCCAGGCTGGCCTTTTAACTCAGCATCCTTCTGCCTTCCCTCCTAAGCCGTGCCACCTGGTCCATTTCACCTCCACTGATCTATAGAAACTGGAAAGAACCTTGAGAAACCATGTGCTACTGAAACCACTGTTCCCCCACTTCTGAGCTGATCTGGTATAATAGAAAACTAGCCTGGCAACCCCAGCACTGGAAGGCAGCAGGAGAATCAGGAGTTTAAGGCGAGCCTTGACTATATACAAAATCAGAACAAAGAACAAAAGAACAAAGCAGAACTAAAAACAAACAGAGAACAACGGGGGAGAGGGCTCAAAACAAGTCATCATCTACTTCGGCATCTCATTTTAAGCCAGTTGGCTTTCAAAGCATCCCCAGTTTTCACACTACTTGATTCTCACCCCCACACTCTCTACCTCTGAGTCACAGTTAAAAAGAATCCTTTACAGCCCTGACAGCTCCGGAGGCAAAGTTCGCATCCGTACCAATAAACACACTATTTCCCCTGACAAGAGAAAAAAAGCAAAAGCATACCCCCTTTGTACTAAATTATACACACACACACACACACACACACACACACACACACACACACACCATCTACTGTATGTCTTGTGTCTGCTGTAGTTATAGTACACAAGAGTCATCCACAAAAATAGTTTAAGGGATATCAATATAAGTTTGCAAACTGATTGAGACTTACAGACTCTTAGGAACCCACTCAGTCTTCTCTCCATCCATCCTCCTGGACACCTGTCAAGACAGAGGTAGCATGCTGTTCTAGTTTGGCTTTCTACTGCTATGATAAAGACCATGACTATAAAAAACTTGGGGAGGAAAGAGTTTATCCAGAAACACCTGCCTAGGGGATGGCACCACCCACAGTGGGCTGGGACCTTTCATAATAACCATCAATCAACAAAATTCCATACAGGCCAATCTGATGGATACATTTACTCGGTTGGGTATCCTTCTTCCCAGATGACCCTAGCCTGTGTCAAAAGGACAAGAAACAAACCAGCACACAGGCATTACCATCAGTCAGGCAGCTCAGGGAACTGGGAGTTTGCACAGGGCCAGGATAGACCCTGTAAGTAGGATTTGCTCACTTTGTCTGGCCATCACACACTATTAATTCTTTTCCCTTGGACAATCACTCTGGGTACCACATCTATTTTGTAGATAGGGAGAGCCGAGCGCTATTCCACAGTGGATTTCCTGAGTGCTTCCTCATCCTAGCCCATCTCATTCCTTTTGCTCTGTGCCATTCTAACCCTACAGCTTCTGGTCTAATATACTTCCCTTTCTTAATGTGACTTATGCTCCTGTCCCCTTAGTCACAGCCCAAACCTCTGGTCACACAGCCACCATGAAAAGCCCCCAATTGTTCATGCCCTTTTCTTTCTTCTTGTTCATCTCAAGAACAATTTTAATTTTTACCCAAAGTGTTCTCATGGGAAAGTTCTTTACCCCAGACACCCACCCACTCCCCTCCTACCCTTCCCCATCTGGTCAACTCCTCTCATCATCTAAAACTGCCATATGTCAAAATTGCTGTGTTATAAGCAATACACAAATCACTGTAGGGTGCTGAGATATTTGCTTATTTTCCTGAATAAAATGGAAAGAAACGGCCTAACATTATAATCCATGAACGTGAATTCAAAGGAAAGTGGAATATGCTAATGATCACTGGGGACTTTTCCTTCTTCCAAGAAGGAAGCTATTGCTGGCAAAGAGAAAGAACAGTTCTGCTGGAGACTCTCAAGCCTCCCGATTCTTTTGGTTGCCTGGGTGTGTGATACCTCCCTTGTGAGCCTTTGGAAGGGAGGCTCTGTCTTTACAGCTGTGGGGGAGGAAGCCCAGGGTTCTGAAGAACAATTAAAATATTCAGTGGAGCAGAGCCAAGACACGATGGAGAGAGAGCGGATGGCATTCCCTGCTGAAGCACACAGTGAGGTAGGACAGCACGGTTGAGAGCAGGGGAGGTAGCAGAGGAGACAGAAGGGTGGGCTACTGACGTCCTTGCAAGCAGAGGGAAGGTGAACAGTTTTCCCAGAATGCTTTGGTAAAACTAAGGTATATTCTACTTTTTGCATGAAAGGATCCTAGCAGTTGGCACTATTGGTCTCAACTTTATAGGCTAGGGGAGATAGACTGGGCTTAGAGAAAGAGCAAATAATGTCTTAAAACAGAAACTGATAGAGGTAAGGCGTTTATGATCTCTGAAGCATCCAACTACATGGAAATCTATGTTCTCCCCTCTGTAGAAGGTAACATCTTACTAACCTAGCGACTATGATGTGGTAGGCGTGATTGAAAACTCCAAAGATGACAACCCTGAAAGAAATGTATTATACATCCATCCATTTTACAGTTGTGGGAACTAGGCATTATAACCAAGAAACTGTGATAGAGCCAGGACTCAAAACTCAGCCAAAGCCCGTGCTCTAACACTCTTCGAAGACAACAAAGGGCCAGAGGAGTCAGTACTCTGATTTGACAGACTTCTGGAGGAAGACACCGGGTCCCGCTGTCTGAAATCAATGAAATTCAGTTTAAATGCTTTACTCTGGTAGCCTTTGATTTAACCTGGGTTGTTTTTGTTTGTTTGTTTGTTATTACTTATTATTTGTTTGTTTTTAAACTTGAGACAAGTCCCATGTATTCCAAACTGGCCTCGAACTCTCTATGCAGCAGAACATGACTTTGGAAGTCTGTTCTTCCAGCCTCTGCTTTCTGAGAGCTACAAGCTGGGGTTTACAGAGAAGCTGGAGTTGCCTCAAGAGCTCCATGCATGCTATAGCATTCAGCACTCTACCAAACCCATCCATTGTCCTTTTAAACACTGGGATCACTGAGCCATATCGTTCACGATCTGTCGACAGTAAATTCCAGATGTCCCAATACTCTGAATACTCAGCATCAAATCCTCAGTGGCCAGCCCAAACGAAGCGTTTCTTCAGCCGCTGCTGTGCTGAACATTTCTGATGGAACTTGTAACAGGTAACCACAGTTAGCAGTCCTCTCAGCACGCTGGAGGGGATGGCCCCTCTATAAGCTGCCCAGGCTGATCTTGAACTTCTGGGTTGCAAAGATCCTTCTTGCTCAACCTGCCAGCCCCCCTAGGCCAGTCAGTGCACTGGCCTTCTGGGGTGATCCTCCAACTAATGCCCTACTCCTTCTTGGGCCTCTGTTCCCTGGGTCTATGGCAGGGCTCAGAATTCTGTACTTTAGAAGCTTGCTCAGCTGATTCTTGGTCTGCATCCAGGGCTGGTACCCACACAGACAAGATAAAAACAGACTTCAGATTCCCTTGCTGCTCTGCCACTCGCAAACGCAATCACAATGCAATCAAACAGAGCCACAAATCCCCATCCAGAAACACTTCCAAAGCAACACAAAGCAATCACAGAATAGTTTGCTAAAATGAAGGCCAACGCTAAGCATAAACTAGGGCAGGAAAACCGCCAGATGTGAATATATTAAGCTTTATTTTAGGGGATCGCAATTGGAAATTGTTTTAACAACCAAATGTGGGCAGGCTTGGTGAGGTGGCAGATGGCAAGACGAGCAGCACTGAAGGGGAAAGTGCCTGGGTCTAGCAATCCTACCTTAATCCAGCCCTACCTCTCTCTGGCCCCTGTTGTAGGAGGCACTGTATTGTTTCCTTAGTTCAACTGCACTCGGCTACACCAGATCCACTCTCCTTTTAATCCGAGCTTGATCCTTTAAAACAAATCAGATCTCTGATGTTACCATTTCTAACTGTGACAGTAATATCCCAAATGTATCAAACATCTGTCCCACATACAGAAATTTGCCACCATCCTTATCACCAGTCTTGGAGAAGTCCTGAGTTTGATTTTGATTTTGTAGTAGTGAGGTTGGGACCCATCACCTCATGTGTGCTAAGCATAAGCTCCACCACAAAGCTGCATCCCTGGCCCAGCTCTGAATGTTCAACCTAACTGTACAGACTAGAGGAAATAGAAGCCTTGCCCATAGCTGTAAAGTATTAGAAAGAACTGACCTATGCATGGCCTGTGTGGTCCTTTCTTTATGGGGACTCAAGACAGTGCCTCAGAGCCAGCAATCTCCAGAAAGTACCACTACTAAGTCTAAACTCTGAACTCCTCGGAGTCAATTCTAAAGGGTTTTTGTTGTCCTTCTGCAGTGTGATATAGCAATTGGAATGCATAGGCAAGAGGTCAACCTGGGCTACACAGACAGGAGCTTATCTTAAACAAGATTTTGAGATACACAATTTGGAGCACAGGAGAGCATCCAATCCAGTGACTGACTGTAAGCACTGAAGGTCATACACACACCACTGATATAAGATTCTCAAGCCCACTGCCTAGTGCATTCTGGGACAGCAGTATAGAGTTGCTCAGGCTGCTAGAGGCTATCAGAGGAAGTCTCCTTACAGAAAGTCATTGAGCTCTATGCAGAGGCAGGTAAGAATCAACCAGATACTCTGAGAGAGGCTGCCTACCAGGTGGAGTCTAGTCCATTCTGGCCATTGCGAGCTGAGTTTAGTGTGCCTGAACTGTAGGATGAGGGACTGGAAATGCCCCAGGGGTTGTCTGAGGTCAATGTGCAGACCTCAGATGATGGAAATAGCTTTGTGAAACACAGTGATGAGCTCATTCTACAGGTGAGGTGGTACATCGAAGGGCTCAGTGCCCGAAGTGATATGAACAAATTTTGCATCTAGGAGAGATCATTCTGGCAGGGAGGATGAACTGGAAGAAGAGATTTCTTAGGAGGTTAGGAAACTGGCTACCAGCACGAGAGAAAGGGTGAAGTGCTGAACCGGTCTATAGATCACATATGTCACAGGTGAGGCACAGCCAGCAGGACTCAGGGCTGATTTGATTAATGTAGGGACAATGGAAGAGGCTGTGAGAACAAGGTGATTTCAGGAGACTTTGGTCCCATTGTCTAGAGTGGAGAGACACTGAGCCACCTTAGCTTGGGTGCCTGTGACCATTCAAGTGACAGTAAGTATTAAAGCAACCAGTGGTTAACAGTTTGGTTCTGTCACCTCTGTTCTGTTTCTCTCCAAGAGATAGACCCACCCCTGGAAAATTCCCTAGGTAAGTCCAGTGAGGCCAAGAACCAGAGGCATGCTGGTAATATGTCTAAGTCTGCCCCCCCCCATTACTTCTTTCCTAATGCACCGATCTGCAGCAATTGCCAGTTTCTGAGATGTTAATATTCTCAGTGTGGCCAAGTCCAGTGCACCCATCTGAGATCATAGGATGTGGGAAGTCATGTGTTCACAAGTTGATGAAAACGGGTCCCATATACTGTTGCACACACCCATCACAACTAAAATAAATGGGTAACTCTAGTGCAGAATCCAAACCACCATCCATCCGAAATTTGATTGAACTCTTTGCAGACCTAAAAAGTAAAGAATGAATATATGTATATATGTATGCACTAAAGAAAACAATTTGAGACAAGGCAAGAGAGGAGAATAATTCTGTAAAATATCTCAATACAAAAGCAGACATCCTCAGGGCACTGGAGCTGCAATCTTGAAATGGGATAAAGCCATCTGAATGTGCCTTACGCAGTTATAGACTAGGGAAAATAAGAGAACAGCTGCATCTAGACAGGAGTGTTGACCTGTTTTACTCTCCTATGAGCTGGGGATGCAGCTCAGGTAGCAGTATGCTTGCTATACACAAAGTGCAATATTTGTTCCCCAGCACCACACAAACTGGGAATGGTTACGCAGTCCTATAATCTCGGCATGCAGGAGGCAGAGAGAAAAGGACCAGAAGTTCAAGCCATCCTCAGCTATAGTAAGTGTGAAGCCAGCCTGAACTACAGGAGGTCCTGCTTCAGAAGAAGAAAAGTTATAAGATTGTAGGGACCCTGAGTTCAAACCCTGGCACTGCAAAAGGTACCAAAGATGTCACTGAAGGACCCTGAATGCCCATTGCCCCTTTCCTGGGGTAAGAAGCAGAGTATCCTCTCCATATGCCGAAGCCAAATGTTTTCCAGTGGCCTTCTGATCCAGCAATGTCTTACATTGAGAAATGAAGGATGAACTGGTCTTACATATTCATATACCTCCAGCATGTTTGTTTAAAACTTTGCCATTTGAGCTAAACTGGTAACTATCTGAGGGGGACAATGCTGAGATGGCTTAGGAAGGCAAACGCCACCACGCTTGGTGATTGGAGTTCAATCCCCAGGACCCACATAGTAAAAGAAAAGAACCAACTGAAACTCTGATCCTCAGATCCCCATATGCCTACCCTTGCAAACGCATGCCTCCCCGCAGCAGGCATGCACGTGCATGCGCACGCGAGCACACACACCCCCACACACAAAACAACAACAAATACACTAAAACATAATTTAAAACTTAAGAGGAAAATATCTGAGATCAGCGATTCTTCAGCCACCGCTTTGCCAGGACAGTCATGTAGTGTTTCTCAAAGATGAGTGATCAGCAGGTGCCTGGCACCTAAGAGGAGGGCCATACACATTAGTCATCCTGATGAATTTGACTATTGCCAGTGCAGCTGCTGTGGCTGTCCAGGTCACCTGCTCAGGCGTAATAGTAAAATCAGTCACTCCTGGGAGCCTATCCCTGGGTGCTATTTCAACCACTGTCTCAGTAGTAACCGTTTTTTTTTTTTTTTTTTTTTTTTTTTTTTCCCAGACCAGCGCTGGTTTCCCAGAGCTGCTTCCTAAACAGGGCCATACAATTTAAGCTTTAATAAAGACTAATGGGGAATTAGAACTACTTTCAATTCGCAAAAGCACCCAGTGACTTACAGGAGAAAGATAGAAACAAAAGCTGTTGGAGTCTAGGGCAGGGCTGGTCTTTCACCTAAGACAACAAACGTGCAGCCAGGAGTGAATCCTGTAGCTACCGGTCGGTCCATGAAGGGCTAGGGGGCGGAGCCAGCAAGTGTGCTTTTAGTGCGATACTCTCAGATCAGTGCCTGATTTCAATCCCAATCACTAACAAACAAAGTTCAGTTCAGGAAAGAAAGACACTTCCCTAAGCCTAGCGCACACACCCCCACCCCCACGCACACACCCATACTATTCAAGGAGGAAGGAAGCCCCGAGGACATGATACTTCCTCTGTTCTCCGAGATAATCTGAGGCCCCATGTCCCACCTCCCACTTTGAATGTCACTCTAAAACCACACAGAAAGTTTAGACAGACCTTATGTATGCACTTGTTCTAGCAGTGAGCTGGGTCGGTTGCGGTATTTGAAAATTGCTTCACAGCTCTGCATTTTTGTGATAACTCCAAGTATCTGGGCAGAAGGCAATGCAGCCTTGCCTCACCCAGTTACTCACTGTGCTGTCTTCTACTGTACCTGCCTGCCTGTGTGTTTAACGCAGGTGAAGCCCAAAGGGTTCTCTGACTTTTCTAAGGTTCTAAGTTTTGAAACTTTCCAGTGCATCTAACAGTCCTACAAATAGACTCCGAGTACCTCATTCAGACTCCCAGCACACAGGGGCCCCAATGTGACAACGCCCTCTGTCCCTGTCACAAGTGTCCCTTTCTGCTTGCTCCTGACTGATCTAGAGTCCCCCAACTTCCAACAAAAGCATTTGGCCAGAGGTCCTCTACTTTCTCTCATCTTCCTCACCCCTCCTCGTTTTCTTCCTCCTCCCCCCTCTTCTGCCTCTCTCTTTCTCTCCCATCTCCCTCCCCCCCCCCATCTGCTCCTTGGCCTAGCTATCTGGGAGCCCCTCCCACGGGGCCGAAGCTCCAGGGTCTTTGTCGTAATTTAGCTCTTTAATCTCATACACCTCTCAGGGAGTAATTTCACAAAGGAGATTTACTCCTCCATTTACAACAGAACAGGTGTTCTGGAAGCCTCCTTGGACGAGAACCACAGGGATTTTCCTGTCTAGTTCATTCTTCCTTCCTCCCCTGCTCCCCCACTGAGAGGACAAACAGGAAGGCAAACAGGCCCCTGCTTACGGGGCCTGAAATAAGAACCCTTCTACTGTTGCCTTTGACACTTTCCAACATGTGCCGGTTTGCCTGTACCCTGAGCCCATTGACCCACAGCCTCTACTGACTTGGCAAGAGCAATACGCTCCTTATGTAGACTTCATACCAGCCTAATGATTTGTCTGCCCAGCACACCTGCCAGAGAACGCTCTCACACCTCTGACTTTGTGAGTTTGTTTCTTCTACTCTTGCCTCCTTTTTCTGAGGTCAAAGAACTTCGAATAGCTGCAAATTCCTAAATTCAGGGGCAAGGGCAACTTTCACAGCTGTTAATTCATGGGAAAGGTAGCTAGCTAAAGCAGGGAGAGACCACGAGGGTGGTACCATTGGAAGGGGTTATAGGAATATTCTCTGGATAAAGGGAAGTCACTCACCATCCCTAGACAGACTTCCTGTCCTCTGCTGCCTTTCTATGAAGGTAAATCCCAAGACAAGGTTTCTCTGTGTAGTACCGGCTGTGCTGGAACTCACTCTGAGTTGGCCTTGAACTCATCGATCCACCTGTCTCTGCCTACTGAGTGCTGGGATCAAGGGTGTGCGCCACTCCACACTACACAAAACACATTCTTTATGTAGTCGTTAAGAAACATGCCTGGTCTATGGAGAGAGTTCCAGTACAGCCAGGGCTACATGGAGAAATCCTGACTTGAAACACTAAAAGAAACAGAGGGAGGGAGGGAGAAGAAGAAAAAGAAACATGGGTTTTATGCCAACTGCTTCTTCTAGAAACTTCAGCTTCCTGGCCCCTCTTTCAAACTGGACACTGAGCATCGGCATCCTCAGAGAGACTTACCACGCCATAGAAAGAGCCCTGGAGACCCAGGATGAGCAGCTATCTGCTCCTAACCAGATGAAGAAGGTCACTCTTGGAGAGACCAATGCAGGAGAGACAGGAAATTTTTAAAAAGGAGAACGCTGAAACTGTGGCCCTTTCAGTAATAGTCAGAGGTCAAATCAGAAAAGTCAGTATGGGGAGAACATCACTTACCCAGAATTCTCAAGAACAAAGTTTTAGATTTCAGGCTTTTTCGGATATTTGTATATTCATAAGGAGATACAGGACCTAAACCTAGCCAGGAAGTTTACATTTCATATGCCCATGCATACAGAGTCTGGAGGTAGGTTTATACAGTAGTGACTCTTCACACCATGATCTAGAATTTTCTACTTGTGGCAGCATATTGATACTCAGAGGTTTTTAACTTCAGGTTCCAGACATTCAGACTTGGGAGGCTCAGCTCCTGTGCCTGTTTAGTCGACCTAAATTTAAGGCCATGAGTATTGAGAAGGGAAGGAAAAGGACATGCTAAAAATGCCCTCCCCATTCGCATCAGGCCCAGAGTTGTTTGACAGCTCGACAGGCTCTCAAGGGAGCTTCCTGAGCTCTGGGGACCATCTTCCCAGTACAATACAATGGTTGTCCATCCTTTTCAGAGTCTAGACACTCCCTTTCCCTGTCTTGGGACACACGTGTATCACAGCAAAGACAAGAGCAACAGTGTTCAAATGAGAAAGGGGCAAATCCCTAAATAAAACAGAAATGGGTCCGGTGGCCTTTGCAATGCCCTTTAAACTCTGGCAAAAACAACAGCTGCCTTGTCTAATCCAATCTAATCTTTCAGAATTTATGTTCCTTAATTCTTCTCCTTGGCTTCCATACAGACAAAAGAAACACATGGCCTTTGCCAAGCCAGGTTCTATCCTGCCAGATCACAGGCCTGACCTAAAAGCCAGAGCCTGGGTCCCCTCAGTCAGCTGCCCCATCACCTAGTTGGGTGTGCTGGGCCCAGGCATCAGGTAGTTTAAAGGTCGAGTCTATCTGGGAAGGTGAGACTTTTGAAGGATCACAGGAGATGGTTGTTTCTTATTCCTAGGGGTCATCTGGCTTCTGTATATTCACACTCCTCTTCTTTGTCAGAATGAAAACACACAGGTTCACTGATGTCGGATGGAGCTTTAAATAATGGCTACCCAAGAGCTGTCTTTTATACCTGCCTCAGAACAAAGTAGGGAAAATATACTTCTTGTTTACTGAAGCCTGCATCAGCCCTAATGCATTCAAAGATGGATACACAATGAAACAGGCTGAGAATCTCATAGCCTTGAAGAGCTTGGGTTCCAGCAAGGGCTGCAGGCTGCAGCAAGGGGTCAGCCTGTGGATCTATTTTAAGCAAGTTTGACCCAAAGGAGGTAATACATGGACAACGTACATCTAGAGTCCATTTGGGACAGAGTCATACCCAAGTAGCTGTTCTGCTGAATATCCCAATGTGTCATTAGCCACCCTTCAATGGCATTAGTGGTTTCACTCAACCACTCCGGTCACCCAGGGCCAGGAATGGTTGGTGCAAAGGGTAAGACTTTTCGTGAACAACTAAATGGAAGCAAATTACCTCTTCTCAACACCCTTGAACAAAGGGGATTTATTTTGTGTAAGCAAACACGAATGGCAAGGTACACGTTTCTAATCCTTACCCTTTATTGCATAAAGTCGATACTGTGCCAGTGCACATTGGCGCTACAGAGGACAGGCGTGACCCCTCACCTACAGTGTGTGTGGTGAAGAAAGATAAACTGCCCCTCACATTTGGAAGATTGACAAACTGAGACTGGGCTGTTTCGAGCCTGCTAGCAAGCCTCCTCTTGGTCCGTGCTTGTTCTGTGTGGTGCGCGTGCGCATGCGCATGCACCTGCACAGGGGTGGAGTGAGGTGGAGGTGGGGAGGCCAGAGAAATCAGAATAAAGGATTTGATCAGCTCTGTTTCCCAGGCCCGTAGCATTGGAAAGGAGTTGAGACGAGCGAAATACTTATATGAGAGAAAAATAGTCACACTATTCCATGTAAAATGCAAAGAGAAGAGAAGCGAATGGTCTCAGAGCCTTTCTTCGGCAATGCTGGGTTTGTTTCCTCATCCTGAGACCTCAGAACACACGTGTGTCGATAGGAAGAGCTTCGTTTTGTAAGTGGTAAATAATGATCTACACAACATAGCCCAGGAAAGACTCAAATGCCAGGGTCCATGCCAACGTCTAAATATCTAAAAAGTGAAGAAACAATGTCTTTTTAAACAAAGATTTTATTTTTATTATGTAACTATTTGTGTATGTCTCATTGTGGGTATGTGTATTTGAGTGCAGGTGGCCTTGGGGGCTAAAGGTGTTAGGTCCCCAGGAGCTGGAGTTCCAGGCAGTTACAGACCCCCTTTCCCCAACGTGGGGACTGAGAACCCAACTCAGGTGCTCTGCAAGGACCATTATAACATCCTAACCACTGAGTTATCCCTTTTCACAGTGAGGTGGCAATTACAGTTATCCACCTTAGAAACGTGAGTTTCTTGGATGTTAATATAATCCCACGAACACACTCTAAATAGGGCTGCCAAGTACAAAATGGACACTCAGGTCCACTTGCTTTCCAGATAAACAACTCATAACCATTACTACAAATATTGCATAGTATATACTCACGCTAAAAAGTATTTACCTGGACAAATACTGAGACCCTGTCTCATAGAAAGAATGGGAGCAAGAAAGGGAGCAAGGGTCAAGGAAAGGGAGAGAGAGATTGAAATTTACCTGGATAACACACACACACACACACACACACACACACACACACACACACACACACACACACCACACACACACACACTTTCTCCATCTGGCAGTCTTAACACCAATGACCTTCCTTTCCTCCTAACTCTATTCCTCCTGCTGGAAATGCCAGTCCTGCTTCATGGCTCTTTAAGTCCTGCTTACCCTAAAAGTCCTCTCTTGAGGTCTCTGACACATGCTGTCATCTCCCTTTAGTGACTGCCATAGCATAAGCCAACAGAACAACACTCTGGGATACGGTGGTGTTATGTCAGAATCGCTTCCTAAGCTTGCAGGACTTCTCTCCACACAAGGCAAGCCATTTGGGACAGCAATGTCCCTAAACTTTTACTTTTTACCCCACACCGCATCTTGCCTGAGACTAGCTGCTGAGTAAATGACAGCATGACTGTTTGATTTAGACAACTGAACAGTTAACAAAGAGAAGATCTCAGATCACTTCCTTCCAACGTCTGCCAAGGGTGGAGAGAGCAAAGGGTGAAGAGGAAGCATCTAGAAGGCTCAAGATAAGCAAGAGAATAAATAAATCAAATTCACACATGAATTAAAGGTAAAGTTTGTGGTGAGGTGAGTTCACGTTCAAATTCAGAATTAGGAACAAGGTAAGAGTGTACGATACACAGCTTTGTGAATTTGCTTTTGTTGGCAATCCTGTCACCATCTAAAGGCTCTGCAGTTGTGGTGAGATCCTCAGAGCATTCAGAGTTAAGGGACTGTGGGCATCCCCTGAGCCAACTAATCTCGTGTCAGAGAAGTAGATTTGCAGAGGAAAGTTACCTGACTGTGTCACACCGTGGGTTAAGTTAGCTGGCTGGTCCCCAGGCCACCCAGTGGGTCAAACTATCATCTCTTCAGGGGGGGGAAGAGTTCAATACTACTCATTAAATAGGTCATCTTTTTCCTTCTCTGAGAAATGTTGACTTTTAGCGGGAAATCAGAAGCCAGGAACACAAGCTGTGGATAGTAGATGTATTTGCTCTCATGCCCTTTCCTGTGTATAGCCTATCAGGGAAACCATGTTGAGCCCTGACTCAAACACATAAAAGTCTAGTGCCCATATAAGAAATGTTCTGCCAAGAATTCTAGCACACCACGGCATATGTCTATCAGGATGTTAATGTTATTTTTAATTAGAAGGCACACTATTATAGCTTGATTAATGATTTTTTTCTATTTAATGTTTGTCTCTAAATGTTTTCCCATGTCACCAAATACCATCCTAAAACATAATTTTCACTTAACAGTCTATGGTATGGCTAGGCCATAACTTATTTACCCAAATGGTAGTTTTAAAATGACTTTGAGTCACTTAGTATAATAACTGCTTGGATATGACTTTCCGTGAGAATCAGCCTTTCCCTAAATTTGGTCTTTATACCCAGTAGGAGTAAAGTCAGAACTTAAGCAATGGAGCCAACCGCCTAGGGTCACACACTTAGCTCACAGTAGGACAGGGACTTGAATACGCCATGCTCAAACCCACCAGCCTCTGTTCAGAAAGCCTTCCATGTGAGTCCATCTTTATCTCAGTGACTTCTTACATGAAAAATAATCATGCCAGAGGGGCAGATAAGATCTGACACAAAGGGCTCCCCAGGATTGGTTTCATCAGCCTTCCCCTTAGCCAAAGAGTCCCGAATGCTCAGTCCTTCCCTTCTTTCGCTGACAAGTTCAGTTAACCTATCCCACCAGGGCCGGGACTTAAGCTTCAACACACATTCCTGAAATGGTGGGTGTGACAGACTTCAGATGTGGGGGTAGGGGCAGGGTCCTGAAATGTGAGCCACAGAGAAAGATTTAATCCGTAGGCATTAACCTGGGGCTCCTCTGGCAGCAAGAGCTGTTTCAGGTGACTTCAGTGTAGCTTTGAGTGCCATCACATTAGACACATTTTGTACTGTGCATACCCTGAACTTGTGCAACACCAACAAAACCTTCTCAAAATACCCTTATTGAAACGTCTTTACTACACACACAAGGCTTTGCCCTTATATAAACATAATGGCTAGATATGGAAAACAAAGACTTTCCTACTATCTTTCCTTGGCATATTGATACCAAATTACTATATCTTTGGGTTGTATTATGTTAGAATGCTTGATTTTAAAAACTGTTGTTTGGGTTGCTAACTTAAGTTTCATAAAAAGAAATAGTTAAGTAAATTTTGTCTGGGGATTAAAACAAAATTTTCAGCCACTTCTGAAATGGTTTGTAGGTTTTGAACTTCGTATTTATGCAAAGTAATAGTCTCAGCCTTGATGAGTTGAAAATCAAAATATGGATCAACTCTGAAAAATGTTGAAGATACTCTCTATGTCGCAGTATCAGACGCTCAGCCAAGATTTAAATTCTTTATGTAAAATAACAAGCACACTCATCTCATTAGTATGCAACTTGCTTTCCACTATATCAAATGGTATAATTATATGTATACCAAAGATTTCTTTCAAAGAAATTTCTTTATGATATATTACCAGTAAATATTCTGTTTAAATGTCTACTTTATGTATTTCTTTTCCTTTTATGTATGGGAATGTGTGGGGCATATGCCATGATGGATGACATCAATGCCCATGCACTTAGGGACATCACTAGCTGGATTGAATAGGCTGTCATAAAAGGTAAGATGGAAAATGGGGGGGGTATGTGTTGGGAGAATATGGGGAGAGTTCGAGGAGGGAAATGAGTGGTGGAAATGGATATGGATATATATATATATATATATATATATATATATATATATATGAAATTGTCCAAGGTATAGAGAAATTATAGTTTAAAAAATAACAGGAGAGAGGTTTCTGAGGAGAAATACTTGTTGTTATTTGTTTTGATTTCTGAGAAAGGGTTTCTTTGTGTAACCCTGGCTGTCCTGGAACTCACTCAGTAGACCTAGCTTGTCTTGAACTCAGATCTGCCTGCCTCTGCCTCCAAGTGCTGGGATTAAAAGTATGTATCACCACTGGCTGGCAGGGGAAAAAAATGTAAAGACTGCCTAATACCCGACCTGAACATCACATTTGTTAAACATCGGTGAAATCTGTGTCTGTAAGTTCCATGTGGAGCTTGCGCTTGGCTGAACATTTTAAAATGATCTTGTATTATGCATCTGCTGACATGCAGCAACCTCTAACTTCACATTGCCACTTTGACTTTTCCCTCTGCACTGAAGCAGGTCCTTCATGGTCACAAGTCTTGGTTCTAAGATATAAGGGGGATCTTTTGGGGTTTGTTTTGTGTCCTGCCATGAGCTCTAATGAAATGATGGTCAAAGAAGATGATAACTCAGGTTCCTTCCACACCAGTGTTACCTACTTTTCCTTCCCAAGTCTCAACTCAGCTTGGTTCCTGGTCTAGGGAAGGCCATCAAGGTTCAGGACTGGCCCACTGAAGAAGGTAGCAACATTTCTACTCTGCAATGTCTTGACATCCATTCCCTGTGTATAACTTAATGCTGAGCTGCCATTTCAGAGGTGTTTATATCCACTGTGGTGTATACACTACTATGGTTTGTTTTATTGAGACAGGGTCTGCTATAGCCCAGGCTGGCTGTGCTTCTGGTCTTCCTGTCTGCCTCCCAAGGGCTGGGATTACAAACTTGTACTGGGATTACAAGCTTTGTATTTTGCTATCTGGTGAACCCAGTCATGTCAGGACAAGTTTGGATGTCCCCTCTAAAACTCATGCTGACACATAATTGCCAGTATGACTACAATAAGAATGGGACCTTGACGGGTGGTGGTGGCACATGCCTTTAGTCCCTGGACTCCGGAGGCAGAGGCAGGTGGATCTCTGTGAGTTTGAGACCAGCCTGGTCTACAAGAGCTAGTTCCAGGACAGCCTCTAACACTACAGAAAAACCCTGTTTTGAAAAACCAAGAATGGGACCTTGAGAGAGGACGAGCCTGTCAGGGCTCGGCCTTCATGAGTAGATTAGTGATGCTATATTGAGATCAGGTCAGCTATGACAAGAGTGGGCTCCTGATGACAGGGAATGCTTGCTGCCCCTCCCTTTCTATCTAATGAGTGCTTCCTTTTTCTGTTTCTGTTTGTTTGTTTTCTCCTGATAACAGAAAATGCTTGCTGCCCCTCCCTTTCTATCTAATGAGTGCTTCCTTTTTCTGTTGTTTGTTTTGTTTGTTTTTTGTTTTTGTTTTTTGAGACAGGGTTTCTCTGTGTAGCAGCCCTGGCCGTCCTGGAACTCACTTTGTAGACCAGGCTAGCCTTGTTCTTTGGCCATTATTGTGATGCTACATGGAGGCCCCCTTGCAGGTCTGAGCACATAGTCTTTATGAGTCCAACAAGCTTCTGTTGTTTAAATTTTTGGAAGGTTTTGGTTTTTTTTGTTTGTTTGTTTTTGTCTGATAATGTTATAGGTAGCCCACAAAGATGACTACTCAAACACAGTTTATAGTCATTTGAAAGTCTTTATTCCAGCTAGCTGGGACTATGACTAGGTATTTGGGGACCTAGGTATAGCCCCTAGGTGTCCAGAACATGGGATTTTTGAAGGTAGAAACCAAGCCCTGCAGCTTTTGGGGTAGGGACAGGGGTGGGATTTCATGTAAGCAAGAAGTTTTACAGAAGCTAATTAGGGGGAGGAGAAAGTTTGAACAAGCAGGCAGTTTAACAGAAGCTAAGTTAGCTGGGACATCCTGGCCTCAGGTTGCTACAATAGAGTTGGGTAATTTTTCATGGGATTCTCCATCAAGGAGATCAAGTTCTATTTAAATCTGAAATGGGCTCAGCAGGAACCTCTGCACTATCATTCCCTGTCACAATATGCTTTGTCTGAGATGTGTGTGTGTGTGTGTGTGTGTGTGTGTGTGTGTGTGTGTGTGTGTACATATACATATGCACACATATATATTTGCCTTTATAGATCTTTTGCTTATATATTATGATTCCTAATTGCTTATATATTATAGTTTTTATATTTCTGTGTGTGTAAATGTGTATGCCTCTACATCTGTAAGTGTTTATTTTGGTTTTTCTTTGGCTCTTTTTTTCCCCCTGTTCATTTTGCCCTATTCTAGTTTGTGTGTTTGTTTGTATTTTATCTTATTTTGTTTTATTTTATGTCGTTGCTATTTTTTAGATGCCTGTTTTCTTTCTTTTTGTTTTTTGTTTTGTTTATATTTTTTGAGATGGGGTTTCTCTTTAGTTTTGAAGGCTGTCTTGGAACTAGCTCTTGTAGACCAGACTGGTCTTGAACTCACAGAGATCTGCCTGCCTCTGCTTCCAGAGTGCTGGAATTAAAGGCATACACCACCACTGCCTGGCAAGATGCCTGTTTTCTAATGAAAGGAAGAAACGGTGTGGACTTGAGCAGGCAGGGAGGTAGGGAGGTTCCAGGAGTAGAAGGAGAGGAAATGCAATAGAATACATTGTATGAAAGAAAAAAAAAAAAACCTATTTTCAATTAAAAAAAAAAAAAGAACTGATCTATGACACTTTCTCTCCCCCCCCCCCCCCATCCCTTCTCACTCTCTCTTGTGGTACATTCTCATAGCAGCAGAAAACAGTAGGAACCCAAAGAACACTTTTTTTTTAATCTGCTGCTACAGATTGAATGGAGACCAGTATTCTAACATCTAGTGCTGGACCAACTTCTGTTCCCAGTTAAAAGATAAGGAGATAGGCTGGAGCACTGCCTATCCTAACAGCTATTTCTAATTGACTGTTGGTGACTTCCTGGAGTGTCAGAGACTCTCAGACCTTGTCCAGAGCGCGGAGAGAAAGAAATGTGACAGTAGTAGTCAATGGGACCAGATAAAAACCCAGCATATCCAAGAGCCCCTTTTCTTTTTTGTCTGACATTTCTCATTTACCTGACACCCGACGGCTGGCACAGTACCTGATACACAACAGATAGCGAGCATAGGATCAAAGGGATAAATGGATCAACACTCTGCAGCCACGAGGCTTATTGCTTTTTAAGTTCTCATCATTTTACACACGCAAGGAAATGAGATCAAAATAAACCCTAAAACAAAAGGCACCATCTCAGCACTGAGAAGCCATTTCAAACAAGAAAGAAGCCATTTCAAACAAGAACACTGGAGATGTTGACTCACCACATCATGCTTGGCCAGAAGGATATTGAGTGTGGTCCATGGGAAGGAGATATAGAAATAGTGAATCTACACAGAAGTAGGAAAAGATGGCAGGGAGGAAGGAGACACGTAGGGAAGGAGAGGAGCAGGCAAAAGATCTCATTACTGTGGACATTCTAAATGCTGGGGAGATTGGGGAAGTGTATCACATTCTCCTAAATGCTGGGAGAAGGGGAGATTGGGGAAGTGTATCACATTCCCTCTGGTATTTGTTGCGGCAAATTTGGACAACTTTCTTACTGAAATAACTAAATTGGCCCTTTGGTTGCACCATGACAGAAGCTGGAAAGGGCTCAAGCCCTGGAGGAAGCAGTCACATGTTAGAATCCTACCTCTGCCAGTTAGTTGTCAGCAAGCTATACCAATGGATTCTATTTTAGCCTTAAGCATTATTTTATAAAAACAATAACTGTAAGTTACAATATGTATCACTGTGCTAATATCATGGCAGAAATGGCACAAGGGTGGGCGCATACCGCAACAATGTCATCAGGTTTTTGTTGTTGTGTTCGGTTGTTATATTCCATCAGAACTCAGCATTCCCTTGAGGAACGTGGTGCCGGTAAAGCATCACCATCAAGTGACCCTGAAAGAAAACCCTGACAAGGTCAGTAAAACTTTATAAAGCACAAATATGGAAGAAAATGGGAATCAAAATGTTGCCCTAAAATTGTTTGCCTACCATGAAAAAGATCCCTGGGACTAGATAACATGGCTCAGCAGTAAAGAGCAGGTTCTGTTCTCTCAAGGATCTGAGTTCGGTTCCCAGTACTCACATGAGGCTGCTCACATCAGTTTGTAATTCTAGATGCAGGGGATCTGACACCTGTGGTCTCCATGGGGACCCACACACAGACAACACATAATTAAAAATAAAGATAAATTGTCTAAGAAAAGGGGGGGAATCTCAAATAAAAAATAAAAGGGGGAGACATAGCAAAGAGGACTCACAAGATGAGCTACTATGTGAGTTAATTTATGATAAGGTCTTAGAACAGTGCTGGCCACAGGATAAGCCACACTGTGTCTGTGGCACTGTCTCTGTCCTACAGTCCTTTCAAGGGGTACGGATGGAGAATCACAGGTGTGTGAATCTGGAAGGAGACCAGGAAGCCTCCAGCAGTTGCTGCAAGGCACAGAAGGAAGTCCTCGGACATCCAAACAGAGGAACAATGGCTGGGGGAGGTGAGGGAGCAAGGATAAGACATTTATCAGGGGATAAACATGGAGGTGTGTGGTGATTTGAATAGGAATGGGCCTCTTAGATTCATGTGTTTCAATACGTGGTCACCAGGGAGTGGTACTATTAGGGAGTGTGGCCTTTTTGGAATAGGTATGGCATTGTTGGAGAAAATGTGTCACTGTGGGGAGGGGGAGGGGGCTTTGAGGTCTCAAATGATCAAGCCAGGCTCAGTGTGTCTTTCTCTCCTCCTGTTGCCTGCCAATCCGGATGTAGAACTCTCAGCTCCTTCTCTGGCACGTCTGCCTGCACACCGCCTCCTCCTTCCCTGCCTCAGGCTAGCTTCCTGCACAACCTTCTTCAGCTTCCTCCAGGCAGCCCCACCCTGCTCCTGATGCACTGTGAGGCCTAGCTTCCTTCCTGCCCCTAGGTCCTAGGGCCTTCTTTTGGTTCTTCTGCCTAGTAAGGCCCCAGGCTATCTTCCCCAACAACTCCAGATCACACATTTGACTTCCTTAGCTCTTTGGCATTAATTCCTTAATTAGTTCAGTGTTCTAAGTAATCCCCTCTGTGGCTGTTTGTCCACAGGGGGGCCCCTAGCTGAGAAGGTGAGGAAGTTGGAAAACCAGAAATTTGCATACCAGTCAGTTAGAAAAACATAAAACTCTTTGTCCATTTCAAGAAATGTCTCCTGCGGGAGCCTTCACACACGTTTCAATAGTGCTTGTGTAAGATTATTCATTGCCACATAGTTTGTAAAATAAAAGATTGGAAACTACCTAAAAGTCCAGTGCTGTTGGGAGGTGGGACAAATAGACTGGGACACGGCCATAAAGTGAATCGATAAGCATTCACTGAGAACAATAGGGACTCTGGTATGCAGTTTCGGGTCTATCTCTCAGAGCCCAGTGTTTGACAGTGACTGAAATGCCACCCCACACAGAATAAACACACTTATCTTCATAATGACTCCCTCTGATAAGAGCCACACTGTCACTCTGGAAACGAGAGGTGGAGAAAAGAGATGCTTTTTTCATTGCTTACTATTTAGTATTTTCTGAATATATATATATATATATATATGTATATATATATATAGTATGTATATGTATATATATATATGTGTGTGTGTCACATATTTTAAAAAAAATGTGTCTTTTTTTTTAATGTACCCTACACTGTTTACAAAATACACACAAATGCAGGATTGGAACTAGTTGGAAGGAAAGTATGTACTATGACAAACTAATAAACAAAAGAATGCTTTCTTTCAAGAAAGTTTTATGGCTAGAGAAGTGGCTCAGTGGTTAAGATCATACTCTGTTCTTGCAGAAGACGCAAGTTCAATTCCCATGTTGTATAGCTCTCAACTACCTGTAACTCCAGCTCTAGTGGATTCAATATCTCTGCCTCTTCCGAACACATACCCACATAGAACACGCACACGCACACACACACACACACACACACACACACACACACACACACAACCACACTCACACTCATAATTAAAAGTAACGAAATGGGGGCTAGAAAGGTGTCTAAGTGATTAAGAGCACCGGCTGCTCTTCCAGAGGACCCGGCATGCACATGCCCTTTTCCGATGTCCACAGACACTGGGCATATATGTGGTACACAGGCAAACATTCATACAGTCACTCATACACATAAAATAAGTTAAGAAATAATAGCCTTTGTATCAGCCACCTGTATCTAGAAATACTTTCTACCTGGGATTTTCAGTAGCCTCACCAGACCTGGACTCAGACCAGTGTCTCACTGAGCCATCATCTATCAAAGGAAGTTCCTTCTGTGGTATGTAGATGGGAAATAACACAGAGCCCCGCAACTGAACAATGTATGGAGTATGAGACCTTGGAACACTTGGGCCTAAATGGGATGTCTTCTTGAACCCCCTCTCCTCTCAGGGAACTATTCCGAGGTGGAGAAGGAGGAGTGATGGTTTAGCATCAGAGGGGATGGATGACACTAGGGAAATGCTGTCTGTGTCTTCCAAACACAACAGGAGTACCACACATATGAACTCAGAGACTGTGGCAGCATGCATAGGATCTGCATAGATGTGGTTCCAGGGGTTAGATGGGGAGGTACATACAAGTGCTCATCCCCAACCCAGACGCTCTCTCCAACCGACAACCACTTGCACAGAGAAAGTCAGTTTCTCCAAGGGTCTCACTGTGTATTCACATCATGCTGAAGGGCAGACCCTTGCCCAGCAGTGCGTGGCCAACACAAAATGAACTTGGGAAACATCTTTAAAAGGGTCACATCCACTGAGTGTAAAACTGTAGTGAAACTGGAATGTGTCTGTGGCAGGATGAAGTCTGCTGGTTCTTGTCACTCTGGTGCAGAACACTTCTCTACCCTTCACTCCGAGGCTCCACCCCCTAATGGCCTCTCCAGGGCGCCCTTCCCTCTGGCTTCCTTTGGGAAACAGTAACAGAAGAGTGGAGGGGAAGTGGAGAGTATTCACTCCTGCCCGGAATGCTGGCACACTTCTCCTGGGGGCTCGGTCTGACTGGACTCAGCCTTTTTCCTCAGCTCCGGGTTTCACTGTTTTCCACCCACACCAGTGCCTACATTTGCTCCTACTAGTGGAATTGAACCACTGGGGTAAAGCTACCTGCTGCGCAAAGTGTTCTAGGGCAAGCGGTGATCTTCATGAAACCAACACTAGATCCTTCTAACTGTAGAAGTGACTCTGCTCTACCTGGCTGCTCACATTTAAATATAGGATATGCAAAAAGTGGTTGGGAAGGGCTAGGGTATAGCTGCACGGTAGGAATATTTCCTAACACTCAAGGCCCTGGGTTTGATCTTCAGCACCACGTGGATGCAAACAAATAAAAAAGGAACATTAAGTAGTTGGGAACAGTAAGATGGAGGAGAGCCAGTTGATGGTGGTGCGTGCCTTTTATCCCAGCACTTGGGAGGCAGAAGCAGGCAGATCTCTGTGAGTTCGAAGCCAGCCAGGTCTACAGAGCCAGTTCCAGGACAGCCAAGGCTGTTCCATAGAGAAACCCTGCTGAAAACCAAACATAAAAAGATAAAGGGGGAGGACTGGAGAGATGGCATAGTGGTTAAGATCACTGACTGCTCTTCCAGAAGGCCTAGGTTCAATTCCCAACACCCACACCACACCTCACAATCTCTGTAACTGCAGTTCTAGGGTATCCAACAGTATCTTCTACTTTTCATGGACAACAGGAAGGTGTGTGATACACAGACATAAATGCAGGCAAAACACAAATAGAGATAAAATAAGGGAGGGAAGGATTGAGGGAGGGAAGGAAGGAAGGAGTAAGGAGGGAAGGGATAGCAGAGAGTCGAGTAATCTGGGTGAGCTGGAAACCTCTTGATGTCAACTGAGGGCTTGGAGAGCTGTAAGACTTGGTTCACAAAAAGCAGAGAATATTAAAGAAAAATGACTATAGTTCCCATCGTCCCCGTCTATCTATGTGCTCTCAATAATATGGCACAAAGTTGTGAGAAAAGGACACATGAGTGGTGTGGGCATTTCTTCCACATTAGGTCTTTGCACTTCTCACAGAACATCAGCAGCATGCTGGGTCCAGGATTCACAGCCTCACTGGTCAGTCACAGCCACTACGCTAGGATCTGGGTTTCCAACACCTTTCTTTTTCAGCACTGGTGACATTTTTCTTTCTATTTTATTGAATAAAAATGTGTTTTCTCAGACCAAAGATGCAAAGTTAGGTGACAAGGTACAGTGTGCTTGCAAATTAAAAAAACAGAAAGCTACCCTCGGCCTGCTGGTAAATACAGATTGGAGAACATGAAGGATGGCTGAAGCTAGAGGAATGTGATCTCAGACACTGGAAGGTGCAGATGCTTGTCTGTAACAGTGCATCCAGCAACTGCATCCCAAAGTTCTATTTCTAGATACACACACTAGAAAATAATTCATTTGTGCACTAGGAGATAGATAGTAGGGTAGTTAGTCCAGCGCTTTGCAAGAGGCAGGGAAAAGGGAATAAAATAAACGTTATCAAATACACAGTGGATAAATTATAATGTTAGCAAAAAGGAGCAGTGTAGTAAAAAAGTGAAATGATATGGAGAAACCTCTGAAATCAAAAGGAGATGAAAAGGCAAACTGTGTAAGGATAGTTAGATGTCCTAGCTATCTGTAACACAGTACACCTTAGCAGATCAAGGACACTTGAGTGATGTGGGCATTTCTTCTGCATTTGGTGTTTGCACACCCTGCAGAGCATCCAACCGTCTTGTATTGGGCCCAGGATTCACACCTCAGTGGATCCAGGCACCTGCACAAGAAAACAGATTATTTTTTAAGGCTCCATACACATGAAGTAAACATATAAAAATACATGTCCATGAAACAAAGCAAAATTGAGTAATGAAGAAATAGGGAAGAGGAAAGAAGCAAGAGAGTGAGACAGTGAATTGAAGGAGTTCTGGGGTCCTCAGGTGCACTGCTAAGACTATATGACAAAGACTAACACGGCTTTTGTTAGTTATTTGTTACACTGTCCTTTCTGTTTTTCTATATGTTAAAAGAATATTCACCCCATGATGAAAATATTTGTGAACTAGCTGTCTCCTTAAAAGTCATCTAGGGCATATAGCACCAAAGTGGTATAAGTCAGAGGCCTCCTTCACTCCAAGCCACATTAGCCAGGTTCCCTGGGAAGTGCTGCAAGCAAGCACAGACCCTACACAAACACATGTCCAACTTGGAAGAGACTCTCTGACCTGTCAGCAGCCACCCAGCAGGCCCAAAGAAAAACAAGAGAGGCACCTGTGGTGGTTAGCCTGGAGTCCCAGGCTCTGTGAGCCATTAAACAGAGTGGGGCGTGCCAGAAGCTCTAGGAATGTCATCCTGGAAAGTGGCAGCCTGCCAGTGACCACTTTGTATTCCATGAAGGGTATAAGTTCAGATGTGACACAAATGGTGTCTGGCTTTCAGCCTCATGTAGTTGGAGGGCAGCCCTGGCCATATAGATTCACCTGGAACAGAACAATACCCATGCAATCACCAGCTGAAGGGTGCACAGGCCTTCAGACAAAACATAGACCCCTCTGGCTACACCCCGGTCCTGATCAGTCAATCCCCTGCTGAACTGACCTTTAGGCCTGATCTTTAGCAGCCAGGTATACCAAGATACACAGTTCAACTGGCAGTGTGTGGGTTTTCAGCACCCAGTCTCGAACCCTGGAATGGCGCACCTAAGTGCCAACAAGCTGTGATCTATTTACATTCACTGAAGTGAACCAATAAATGGGCAAAGAGCTCATCTGTGACACTAAGCACAACTTCTCTCACATGAACAGTCAACAAGCTCCTTGGCATTTCTGTTCCATTAAACATGGCAAATTAGAGTCCAAGGAGGAAGTTAATTTCCAATCAAACAGAAAAACCAAGGGGCCTGAAATCTGTTCTTCGGTTTTCACCCAGATGGCTGTGTGGGCACACACACAGACCAGCTCACCCACTTCAAATGTAGCAGAGCTAAATACATAAAAATAAACAGGTGACGTGTTTTGGGGTATACTCATCCGTTTCTGAAACAACTTGAGGGGTGTGGTTTGGATGCTCTAAGGGTACAGGTGTCTCAAGTGGGCTTGCTTCCCGGCTTGGGTTCTCTGGCCACAAGTGACCACCAGTAGAAAGGGTACAGCAACCTTCCACAGAGCCACCAAGTGCTCTGCCAACAAGAGCTCCACAGCTACATTTGAGGCTCCCGGTTCTCCTTGAATATAACATGTCTCATTAATCTCTTCCATCTGTCGCTGTGTGCAGGAAAAATTCTAAGGGGAGATAGAAAGGACTGACTCAGGATTTACTGCTTGGGCCTCTAATCCATGCTCAATTTGTAAGGGGCTACAATTCCTCCAGATGGGACACATCTAAAAACTGGCTTATCCCCAGTCCCCAAAACATTTGTGAGAGCTTCCCAGTCGGCTTGGGCATCTTTCCCAAGGGTGGCAGCATGCAGATTCTCTTGTGACACTCTACCCCAGCACCGTCAGAAATCAAAGGCAGGAAAGGATTTCCAAGGCAGGAACTGAGGGCTGCCAACTCTGAGAGCTTTCCTCTTCCCTCTGCCCCGATGTCACATCAATCTCTTGCTCAACATCCTTTCCACCAGACTCGAGACAGGACAGACGAAAGTGTCAGTCGGTTTTACTCCTTGGAAAGATGGCAGTTGAAAGTGCTCCTGGGAGAAGATGCTGACATTAAGTTGGCCACCGTAAGGACTGAAGATTGCTAACAGTACCATCCCCCATTCTCACACAGCTGAGGATAAGTATCTGTGATGGGAAATCAACACTACATGGAAAGCCCGTCTGAACACTCCCAGTAGGACCAGACTTGGACAGACATGTGCATTGACTAGCTCAACAAATATTTGAGGATTCAATATATGATGCACCTCATTCTAAACATTAGAATATTCAATGGTACAGGAACAGACAGTTCTGACTTAACTAAATCATTCAGTGTGGCTATGGGTTACATTGTCTCCCCCCCCCAAACTAATGTACTTCAGTTTAAAAAAAAAAAATACTGTGTGTTGGGAGGGAGGGTTGTTGTATGTTATGCTGTGTACTGCAGGATGCAGTGGTCTGGAAGCCAGGGCATTGGATCCCCTGGAACTGGGATTGTTGTGAGCCACTATGTCTTGAACCTGTGTATTCTGGAAGAACAAATTCTCTTTACTGCTATACCATCTCTCCAGTACAATATAGGGCAGTCTTTTAACCTGTTCCCTACATGGTGACTTTTACTTGGAAATGGGGCTTTTAAAGAGGGTGTCAAGTAAAAATGAGGTCAGTAGGGTGGACTCTAATCCAATATAACTTTATCAAAAGTAGAAAGTTGGCTTGGGGAGGTTGCTTAGTGGTAAAACACTTGTTTGGCATGTAAAAGACCCTGGAGAAATAGACAATAGACAGAGAGACAGACAGATGAGAAGGGAAGGAGAAGGAGGGAAAAATAGACTGAGAAAGACAGAAAAAGAAAAGAAGAAACAGTGCAGTTGAAGGCATAGGTTGGAGTGATAGTTTCGAAACAAAGGATGCCATAGGATCACCAGTAACTCAGTAGCAGGCTGGAAGAGCACAGCAGTTCCCAGATAATTTCCCTTGGGAAGCAAACCTGCCTACACACCTTCATTCCAGACACGCAGCATTATAAAGAGGTGATACATTTCCTACATTTTCCACTGCCCATTGCCCCAGCGAGCTCCATATAGACCTTTCCTAGGGAACTGTGTGAAATGGGTTTTGAAAGTCTTCTCTTCAGGCACAGAGGTTACAGCTTGCAGATCCTTGCTGTCAAATCATCTGCAATAGCAATGACAGTAACTAAACACAGGCGATCACTTTTACCTAATCTTGGCTTACACAATTTTCCCTGCATTGTCTTGCAACTCTTGAAAAGCAAAAGCAAATAACTCAATTATTTTGAAAAATTTCCATGCATCTAGACTTAGTGAGACAAAAAAAAAAAAAAAAAAATCTTTGTTTCCCCCAAGAAAAGAAACACTGTCCTTTGTAAATTATGAGATGGTCTCTGGCCTAGAGAATGCCAGAAATCTGTCCTGAGTGCTAAATGTTGAGCCTGTAATCATCTGAGAAGCAAATGGTTCTATGTGTTGAACAGGTAGGTGTGGTTCATTAGAAATTTCTCGTAAGCAATCTTACAGAGATTATTGATGGAGAAGAGAATACAGTATGGAAATCATTGAGGTCATTGCTTGCTAGCTCATCAAGCTGGAATACAATGCTTCTCAGAAGAGAATGTCATGGGTAACACCTCTTAGAAAAGACCGTTGGCACACCACAGTGGCATCTGGGTGTCAGTAGAGGCTACTCCTTTTGTCTGGAAGCAGAAGGTCAGTTCTGAGACTTTGTGTCAGCATCTCAAACTGAGAACAAGGAGGTCACAAGTATCTGACTTATCTCACAGCGCTGGCTTAGAGGGCCAAGACGCCTGGATCCATCCACAGCTGCCGTCTGCTGCAAGGAGAAGATTTCTGAGCCCAGAAGGACTTCTTGAATGTCATTCCTGAAATGATGAAGCTTGTGGGAAAGCTTGGGATCTAAGTAGGGGCTTCCAGCCACACATCTCTCCCCACAAAACATCATATACGAGAAAGCACAGTAGAAAGCCAATAAATTTTTTGTTTTGTTTTGGGTTTTTTTTGTTTTTGTTTTTTGAGACAGGGTTTCTCTGTGTAACCTTGACCTTGAACTCACAAAGATCTGTCTGCCTCTGCCTCCTGAGTGCTGGGATTAAAGGTGTGCACCATCATTCAGCAAAATATGTTTTTTTTATGTTGTTGTTTTTGTTTATAATTTTTGTGCCTGATTTTTCTACTGAATAGTACAACTGAATAACGTGAAGCTCATTGGCAAACTGTCTTCTCTAACCTTCCTTTTCTGTCCTCTAATGAGAGAGAATGAGGTACCACCCCAGAAGAAGGGTAGAAACTCTCCATATGTAAATAACTGCAAAACCAGCCACCAGTCACCAAGGCCTGACAGGAGCTCAGGTGAGGTCAGTAACAGTGTTAAGGAGTCAGTTCCTTCAAGGGGGGAGGGTCCCCAGTGGACAGCAGTGAACAGATTGTGAACTGAAGATTTGCTCTCCATGGATAAACGGTGTAGGTCAGTGAAGTGTGATGACTTGTCATTCGGGAGTTGGAAACTCTTAGGACTGGACCATCACAATTTCTTGCACAATTCAGAGGGTGCTGAACTCTGGGATGTTTATTGTTCTCAGTTCTAGATGGTGAGATTGTTAGAAGCAGTGCCCACATAGGGGTGTGCATGCAATGCTTTCAGGGAAAGGAGTGAGGCTGCAGATGTATTGTAACCAAAGCAATGAGAACCCCAGGTTACAAAACTGTCACTGGTTTGTCTGCCTCAGACTAGCTGTTCTCAAGAGGGTTCTGAGGATTGAAGGGACTTTCCTTGTATGTATCTTTGTTTAGAAAAGCTTATCAGTAGAATATTATTTATCATCAGAGAAAGAATGAAAGCCCTCTAGTCTCTAACAGCTTTTGTTTTAGAGTAAGCTATCCAGTCTCCCAAGGAACACACTGCTAAGAGTTTGGGGCATTTGATTTTATTTTCTAAGGTTCTAACGAACAGACAGACACCAAAAATCTGACTACACATAACACATGCCACCTTTGCTCTTTTCAGTCAGCGTGCTGTCTTACATGACTTTCTGAGTCAGTGCTTACAGAGTCCCCTCATCATACTTTTAATATCTGTATGACCTTTCCATTCTGTATATGAGCCGTATTTATTTAACCCATCTTTTATAGACAGCAACCATGAGTTTTCTTGTTCTTACAAATCATGCCACCATAAATATCGTTCCTACAGATTTCTTTGGACAGTTGTGTGATTTTATTTCTATAAAGCAAATTCCTTGAAGTAAAGGTTGCTGTATCAGATTTGTCCTAATTTGGGGACGAGGGAGATGCCTCAGCAGTTAAGAAGCACTTGCTGCTTTTGCAGAGAACCTGGGTCTGGTTCCTAGAACCTATATGGCAGCTCACGACTATCTGTAATCCCAGTTCTAAGTGATATGATGCCCTCTTTTGGCCTCTACAAGTATCAGATACACATGTGGTGAACAAACCTACATACAGACAAACACTCGTACACATAAAATAAAAATAAATATTAACAAAAGCCCCAGAAAGGTGTCATAGCCTGAATTGCTATTATCAAATAAGGAAAGCTAGGCTCTGTGGGTTGAGTGTTAGTCCCCTCTGGAAGTCACTGAGACTTTGTTACTAAGGTAATTAATTATGTTAGGAAGTAGAGCCTTCAACATGTAATTAGGCCATGAAAGTTATTTGTTCATGGATGGATTTAATGCATTAAAAAAGATGATTTTCCTCTCTCCTTTTAACTCTTTTCCTCCCTGCTCCTATCCATTCTCCTTGCCTCACCCTCTGTTCTTTCACCAAGTGAGAAGCAATTACTTCCCTGCAGTGCTGAAGGCACTATCTTAGGAGCAGAAATGTGACTTTGACAGACACTAAGCATGTCACTACCTTGTTCTCTGGCATTCCAGCTTTCAAAACAAATAAATTTGTGTTGCTTACAAGCTACCCAGTGGGCTGTATTCTGTCTAGTTGCATGTGGATGAAGGTATTGAGTAATTTATTAGTAACAGTTTATTTCTCAGTTCTGGAGTCTGGGAAACCCAAGATCAAGTGTTGGCAGATTGCTGTCTGGTGCAGACTGCTCTCTGCTTCTAAGACTGTGCCTTATTGTTGTGTCCTCACATGGTGGAAGACATGATGAGTAGACCACATGACTCCCTGAAGCCTCTTACTAAATAAAGCAGTAGTCATGGTTAGAAGCCCTCATAGTCTAGTCACTTCCTAGAATCCCCGCTTCTTAATTCTAGTCCATTAAAACTTATTCCATTGTAAATTCCATTTATTATTATCATTATTAATAGCTATTTTTGAGATAGGGGTTCCCTGTGTAACAGCCCTGGATGTTCTGGAACTGCCTTTGTAGACAAGGCTGTCCTCAAACTCACAGAGATCTACCTGCCTCTGCCTCCAGAATGCTGGGACTGAAGGCATGCTCCACCATGCCCAGGTACATTGTAAATTTTAGATGGAAACAAGCAATTCACACCAAATCAAAGGACAGGCTTATTTTTGTTTGTTTGGATAAATATTTCCAAGAAGTTGTATCGATTGATAGTTCTAAAGAGAACTATTTCAGACACAGTATCATGGCTGTAGATATTGATGTGGCTTTAGCAATTAATAGTTCCAAACTGTGGCTGAAAAGAATCTCTCTGGTACTCAGGGCCACCTGCAAAGTCAGCCATCTCCCACAGCTCCCCCGGCTGACTGGTGAGAAAGGCGGTCTTCAGCACTTCTGGGAGAGGTGGAAGTTTGCACAGTGGCGTCCTGGAAGAGGAGTAAATAGAGTTGTGGGCAGGTGCTGTCCCTGGGTGCACACAACCCAGGCTCTGTCCTTCTGGAACATCCGTGAATGTCAGTCATCCAGAACACCTGGTCTTTCAAACCTAACCTTGGAGGAGAAAGCATGCTCTCATTGGGGCAGCTTCTGCTAGGGCTGAGAGAGGTGGTCTCAAGATGGGAATTTTCCCAGGATAAGGGTGGACTGGGTGCTGCTGGATTAACTATGGCAATGACAGTACTCTTCTGATGGACAGACTGAAGTGTGAATCCAGTATGTGAGTGCTGGGGAGTCGCCTTCTTCCCTCCTAGTCTTCTTCAGTCTCGGAAATTTCTCCCTTTTGTAAGTTAGAGAGAGGAAAGTTCTTCGTATTTCTTCTTCCTTCTTGCCTTACTGAAGGTGGAAATCTGCCTTGTGTGAAATCAGTCTGGAAAGAAAGAATGACCACCAGAGCCTGTTTCAGAAGACTGGAACTTGAGGCACAATACCCACCCCCACTGCCCTCTGAGTAACTCCTCCAGCTCAAGAGAATAGCTTGCAGGAGGAAACCACACTGTGGCCATAGTTCTGAGTCCTCTATCTAGCTGATGGTCAGAAGGTAATATTTTTAGCTAACTTGTTTTTTAGCTCTTGGTTAATGCCAAATTTATAGGAAAAGGGGTCTCATTAATTGGCTTCCCTTAATCCATAACATTACCCTTAAAACCTGTGGGTGTCAAAGCTCAGGAAACGAGACAGACCCAATTATGGGAACAGCAGCTGATACAGTACTCATCTATTGTGCACAAAGCCCTGATTCATAGCATCCCATAAAGCAGGCATGGTGGTGCATGCATGAAATCTCAGCATTTAGGAGGTAGAAGCAGGAGAATGAGAAGTTCAAGTGTCATCCCCAGCTAAATATCAAGTTAGAGACAACTAACTAATTATGATGAGAACAAGCAAGTATTCTGTGACTTCCTATATGCAGAGGTGGTTTTCCATTCTCTCCCTTCTTAAAAATTATTTTTTAAAAGCTTTGATATTTACACTCACCCCCCCCACATACATACTAAATTTTAGTCTTTTTCACCCCCCCATCCCTAGCTTTTCTCCAACAGTTCCCCTTCTGCTTTTACATGTTGGGGGAGGGAGAGTTATGAGCCTTTCCCCTTCCTGTGTTGAAATGCTTCTTGGTTCAATCTTGCTCAGGATTTGTCTGGATAACTACTGCCAGGAGTTCATGAGCTCATTAGCTGTGTCATGTCCAGAAGATGCTGTTTCAGAGTATCCCCAAAACTCTGATTTTTATCACCTTTCTGCCCCTCTTTCTCAGTGTCCCCTGAGCATTAGCAGAAGGGTGCCTGTGTATAAGATAGATGTCTTATGAAGATGAGCATTCAACGGTTATTCTCTGCACTTTGACTGGTTGTGAGTCTCTGAATAACTACCACTGCAAAAGGAGCTTCTTTGGTAAAGTCTGATAGCTGTATTAATCTACGGATACAAAAATAAATATTTAGAAAGCAGTTTGATACCTTGTACATTTAGAAAAATAACAGCCGTGGGTTTTCTTTTGGAGCTTATGGATACCCCAGCCGGGAGTTTGTAGTCCCAGACATGAGTTTCCTCATATGGAGTAGCCCTTCAATCTAGTCAGATTTACTTTACTTGGTCACTCCCCATGACAATCCTGCCATTATTACACTAATGGGAACATCTTGACAGGCATGTCACTATTGTGGTTTGCAGGGTCCACAGCTAAACTGTTGCTGACTTCTTTCCCCAAAGTCTGCATTGTACCTTCTGGCACTATGAAAACTAGCCAGCAGGGAGGAAGCTTCCAGCTTCTCTGTGTCCTGCGACCAAAGCCTGTGGTGCTTTCAGCAGTAGGGTCTTTTTCATCAAGTGCTGATGGAAAACCAAGAGCAGTGGCTAGCAATAACCTATATTGCTTTAGAGACACCAGAAATCTTCCCCACCAAAATCTCACAGGGAAGAAACCTATACACGGCTTTGGGCTTTTTGCTTAATAACCAATGGTTTCTGGGAGGTGCATTATCTCTTCTGCTAGTCTCTTTGGTTCTAAGAATCATGGACCTAGCAGGTCATAATCTCCAAGGCAGATACCCTTATTAAGTAAGATTAGAAGGTATAAACTTCCCAAAACATGAGTAGGCATGTGGAGGACAGACACTAACAAAGACAAAGTACGAAAAAGAATTGTGAAACCAAACATGCACACACACACACACAACCACACACACACACACACACACACACACACACACACACACACACACACACACGCACTGGGGTGGAGGAGAAAGACAAAATTTTAGAAAAGAAGGGAAAAATATAGTCTAGCCATATTTCTTCAATTGTTAGAAATGTCCTTGACTCCCCCCACCCCCACCCCGATATAGGGTTTCTCTCTGTAACAGCCCTGGCTGTCCTAGAACTTGCTGGCCTTGAACTCACAGAGATGCCCCTGCCTCTGCTGGGATTAAGGGCATGTACCACCACCACCCGGCGAATATTCTTGATTTATTTATTGTCAAGCCACGGGGAGTGGAGGATGCACACAAATCACAAACTAATGCATTTATTTTAATTACATTTGTGTAGAAGCAAGCTCAAAAAGACTGTATATGTAAATGTTCATTTGCATCAGTTTGACTGAGCAAGGGAAAAGCGTGGGAAGTATGCAGTGGGGGTTAGCCTTGGCAGCTCAGAGTGATGGGAATACGGAAGAAGCCAAAGGAAGTGATGCTTCAGCTTCCTGTGGCTTTCTCCATCTCAGCTGGTACGATAAGTATGCTTTTGTATTGAAGAACATCAATATAGTATAGCAGATCAAGCTGAGAGAAAATGTTTCTCTGTGTTTAAGAAGTTAAGTACAGAATAGTTGCTATCACCTGACCCTACTTATGCCACCCAGAGTGCTCATTCAGGGGCCGAGGGTGCAGCTCAGTGTTAGAACAACTGCTTAGCTGACTGCTTACCACTATGAAAAATCAATTTGCATATATAAAATATATGCATCAAAACATCCTTTAGAATCATTTGAAATATTTTCCATGAGCGTCTTTCATGTGTCACAAAACCTAAAATGTCTGAGGTGATAATTATGACAATTACCCTGATCTGATAATTATACATTATGTGTAGGCACTGAAATGTCACTGT